>DWEI01000496.1:0-21480 GCA_018245875.1 Mysoria ambigua
ATTATTAATGAAAGTTTTATTTAGTTTTATAGAGGATTCGTGGTATAAGATATTATAGAGGATTCTTAATCTTTCTTTAATATGTCATATCGGATCCAGATGCATCTGCAATTTACATATATAGTTATTCACAAAATATATACTATGAGATCAATTAGCTGTAAGATTGTATATAATGCTATTCGAGTGTCCATAAATGAATAAACAGATTCTATTTTCCACTCAGAACATATATTTCTGTGGTCAGCATAATTGTTCCTTTCCTGTTTGGGTGTAAAAATGTATATCTATATAAGTATATATTTGTATGTATCTGTGTAGTTCTAATCAGTCGTCTTGTTACCATAACACAAGCTCTGTCGATGCTTAGTTTGCGATCAGATGACCGAGTGTGATGTCCCAAGATATTTGTTTATTTTTACGTACTTTGCATAACAATAACATCAATGAAATACGAAAATACGAATCTACTGAAAATACCTTTTTTAAATGTTACAAAAATGTTGTTATTTATCTATTACCTTTGTATTCGCTATTATTCCATTTATTAAATTGTTATTTTAACGCGAAAGTTCGACTGAATGTTTTTATTATATCACACACATATGTATCTTCACATAATATTACAAAGATAGACTATGACCTGAAATAAAACGTAGGTATTATTACTTACTACATTCGCCAGAAGATGGCGCTGTCTGAATGATATATAAACTAACAGTTGATACAAATTCACCGAAAATTAGTTCAAACAATCGATAATCACTGATAAGACTTAAAATCTAATTAGATATTTAAACTCGCAGATTAAGCGTTATAAATTTAAAAACGTATAATTACATAATTTTTACCTTGTACCTATATTCTTCGAAGAGGTAGTAAGAGAGTGTAGTAGGTACATGTCCACGATTTATATATTATTATGTTCTGAGTCCAATTATGGAATAGGAAATGTGTGTATTGCTATAAACTAGACACAAATCTGGACAACAAGTATTATAACTTTAAAATACTCTTATAGACCACAACCCAGGGATTGTACCGAGGATATCTCGTTCCACAGTCGCGCTTGCATTTACGCGTCCAACGAGGCTGTTACAAAATGTAAAATTTCAAATCATACTCAGCGAAGCGGGCGGAACTAATATCAATTAGATAATTACTGGCAATAAGCATGAATATAACGGACACAACCGAATAACTTGTCTTAAACTGAGATTAAATCGAAAATTGGAAGATTAACTTAAGTTGCTCACGGAGTTCTAGATACTATTTGGACAATCACATTTAAAAGCACTAAAATCAGTCAGTATTGTGGAATACAGACACATGTAAACATTTTAAAGTGTGTGTGTGTTTGTGGTTGTGCGTGTCCATGGGCACCCTAGTATCGTTCATTATATACCTGGTTGCTTCAATTACTACTGTTCTATAAGTAAGGAAAAACTATTTTCAATTACGAATCTATTTTGAGTCTTCAAGTACAATCAGCATCTAGCTTTCAAGTACTCACTTAGTTTCAAATTTAATAATACTCGCTTAGTGGAAGACCTGGCAACTCTCTCTCGTATTGCTTTTATCCAAGTTTATAAGGAGTATGCAGATAGTTGAATATGTTCGTAATAAATGTATTCTGTTTTATAAATTCTGCGTTTGATATGTTGTTTCATAATCGTTTTATATCATCACGCCAGGTCCGTAACGGAAAAGACAGGGAGCACTAAGCGCCAATCGTCTCTGTCCTTACAGACCTAACGTGTTTATTTCATATTTATCTCTCACTCTTTTTAACATTTTTATACAATTAGACATATACGCATAATATGACTAGGTATTGTTGTGTTAAAAATATATTATTGTCACTTTAACATTAATTATTATTATTTGTAAAAATGCTTTTGCTAGTATGCTTTTTTCAAAAACACAAAGACGTTGTTTCAACATTTATTACGTACTTAAATCGAAATATCAAAAGCCAACGGATACATGTAATTTTATTCGACATTACGCTTTATTTAAACAGCACATGTTTTCTATACATATAGTCGTTGCAGTTTAAGCGCTGCTACAACATGTTTCCATGTGATCTGTGTGTGTGTGTTGTTGGTGGCGAGTGACGCACTGACGTGTACCCCTTTGTCCGCAGTCACGGCGAGGACCTGATCGTGACGCCGTTCGCCCAGGTGCTGGCGAGCCTGCGCAGCGTGCGGAACAACTTCATGTGTCTCACCAACGTGCCAGTGGGCAAGTGAGTATTGACAACTGGTTCATTCGTATACCTCGGGTTTTATGAGCTCGTAAATACATTTCGTTTTGTGCCAGGCCTACACATGTATATCGTACTTATCCGCGCGTCATAGCCGATGTTAAGTACCGGGCATCCGCAGCGGGCGAAACCACATTTGGGGAGGCCAATGTCCAGCATTGGACTGAGACAAGCTGACGACGATGTTAGATATGTATAAATGTAAACTTACAATTGTCCTGTTAGTAGTAGCCATAACCATTTCCTATAACCAAGGACATCTTTAATCGGCTGAAGTTGCAAGTCGAAATTGTATGACGTCTGATATGATTAGAATAAGTAACTAGCTATTATAAAAATTGAGGTTAAAAAGTGGTGTATTTTTTTTTATTTTGAGGTGTTGTTTCAGAATGATTACTTATCTAGTAAATTATTACAATATAGACATTGTAAATAAAGACCAAAGTGATGATCATAAATAAATTGCAATCGTCTGTACCTTCTTACTCAGCGACGTTTATGGCGCGGCGTCGCGACGCAATGTCACTGACGCCACCGCAATAACATAATGCGAGTGCTAGGTACATGGCAACTTTGAATTACGGCAATATTCATATTGTTAATCCTCTGTCTGCAGCCTTGAAGCGATTAGGTATAAAACGTAGGTACGTCACCGGTCAGCTCCTCATCGTCGTCTTTTACCGTACTATTGCTGTACAGGGATCTCGGCTCAGGGAGAGATGGGTAAGGACCACGGTTCACGGTGCCGGCCCAGCGCTGATATCAGATGTACCTGGTTATATCATCATCAGCCCATTGTGGTACACAGCTGGACAATGGCCTCCTCTGAGTTATGCCCATCAGCAAGGCACGGCTCGCACTACTGCCCACAGGCTGCCTGGAAATAAAGCTGTGTCTAGGCAGCCTGCATCACATAGCCATGATTATATATATAGAATTAAATATAAAATAAATCTTGGAAAAATGTGAATACGCACAATACTCGTACATACGAGTACCTGCGTGAAATCGCGATTACTGCCATTGCATTTCATGAGGCTGTTCCGTGAAAGCCTACTGGGTACTTAGCTCTCATCTCTTATTCATCTCGATGTTCGTAAACATGTTTTTATCAAATATATGTGAAAAATATGTAAGCGACCCGCAGATTCGTAGGTATCGTGAAAAAATTGTCTGTGTGACGTCAGATCTGTAATGATACAGAAATTTGACAATAAGTGGTCTCTTTATACCGCGACAGGGACCCGGCGATACAATAACAAAAGAAACATTTTTTACGTTTAACATTTTTTATGTTCTCGTACAGTGAATTTAATTCTTTCCCATATCCTAAGAAGACGCCTATAATAATAATGCTCTTGCTTTTAACATAAAAAATAAGTTATTGGTACTAACGGAATAATATACATATGTATATAAATATACAATATCTACTATACTGATCAACAGTAACGGTGCACCGCACTCCCTGCCTACGCCGTCGGGGAACTATTACCCGTGATGTTATGTTATATAATGACGTCACACGAACGGCAACGATCGTTAGCGTCATATTAGATGTCGGCGTGTTCTGTGATGTACTTGTTGTTAGATGTATACCTACCTCTCCTAACGGACTGACGTAAACTCATTTATAACGACGTTTGATTGCGAATCCCACATAAATAAATAACTTTGACTTTGACTTGCTCCCGAGAATTTATGCATATTAGCTACATTTCCGAATGATTGGCGTAGGCGACGCAAGAAGCTGAGGTTTCCGATCCGCAACCCGCGTGTCCAGACGTAACATGACGCCTGTAATCCTCTCGGAGATGCGCTGAGGAGTGTAATATACATGGGAGTCTCACTAGTTGTCTCACTAGCCACTATGGATTACGTGATGTATTATAGGCATACTCGTAAATCTGTGTGTGATAATGTGATAAGGGGAACCTGTGTCTGAGAAACACAATACATCATGTAGGTAAGTTACGTAGGTACTCGAACATTAAGTTGATTTCATTTCCATTAATTGAATACACACAACACACAATATTAATACACTATTATATTCAAGGAAGTCGTGTTTCATTACGAAAGCACAATTATTAAAACAATGTGGTCATTTCTCGGAGCATTTTAAAATCACACGTGATGGTGAAAGGTTACATGTGACGTCAGCTATTGAATCGTACTATTACCTACTCAGCGACAGGCGCTTAATCGATAAGCAATCATTGAGCGTGGCTTTTCACATCTGGCGTGTAAATTTGCGTGTTAATACTTTATTTTAGTAGTGGATATACATGTACGAAAGAGATATGAATTTAGTAGCACTTTACATCTGTATAGATAGACTTTCACTTTACACCTGTAAAGATTCTTTTATGCATATTGCTCTCTGTCTAACCCATAACGGACCAAACGTGATGTAATATTGAAAATAATGTTTTTATTCATGTGAAATAATATCGAAATTTCCAAAATTATTTCTATTGCTCACAGCGCTATCTATCGATCGTCTAAGATGTGATTCGCTATCTTATTGCAGAGTTTTCTCAGATCATTGCTAGATGGCAGCATGCTATTATGAATATAAGTCCTACTTATAAGGAATTACAATTAATTCTCATAGGTATTATAAAAGCGAATATTCATCTAACATTTTGTATTATTTTGGCGTAAATTTAATTAAAATATTTTTTGTATTCAGTAATGCCAGCGTTCACAAGATCAATCTTCACATATTGTCTCTGATTATTGGAGGTAACATGTTACCATTAAATATTAGGTATACTTGGTACAGTACAATCCTAAAATAGCTAACATCTGTTTTTGTCAAGAGCCGTAAGCCTTATAAAATTAAATTTTAGATAAAATACACTACAGTATGGTTAGACTACACTAGTTACATACACTGGAATATGGTTTTTTGGCTTTACGGTATCCATGTTTTTTCGTATGGTATAATATATGTTTTTTATGGTAGCCTTACAAAAAATTGTTTTTTTCTAAAAAGAAGTGTTCTCCTTCCTGTGATGTAATATGAATTTTCACATCTAATTAACTTGGAGGTGTTCGATACACAAAAAAAATTATTCCATTGAAAAAAAAGTTCCTATATTAACAGTCCCGACAAAATTGTTTCTAATATGAGCTGTGGCGGCTAACGGAAAATATTTATGAAACGTCCGACGAAATAACATTGCTTTAATGAGAAATGTTTTAGGATGGTCCCCGCAAGATACTTTGGGACACTCAAATATTTGCCAAGAGGCCACTCCATACGAGGCAAAGTTAATACCGATAGGTTTTTGATAAAATGAAAGCGAAATAAATACCTTTGCTAATAAATTCCTCTGAACTTTATTCGACACCAACGTAGACGACCGTATTTCTGTCATTACGGCGTCGCATTGATTTTTTTTAGTAATAAAAAAATAGGCTAGCATTCGTTTGCAATCCCACCTGATAATAAGCGAGATGCAGTCTAGAATGTAGCGCGCCTGCCAAGGGAGTGCCTATACACACTTCTCTAGAATATTCCCGGGAAAATTGGTTTTCATATTGAAATAATAGCATTAGTAGTACATCACGCCAGGTCCGTGACGAGATAGGCAGAGCGCACTCAGTGCCAAATATATTGATCCTTTCACTATAGATCTAGATACTATACTCTGACATTAAGTATAAAGCACTTTGTCATATTTATAGTAGCCTGCCTGACGTGCTATCTATATAAACACGATATGCTTAATAAGGAATGGATTTCGATACTCGTGTGTTCTATGAATTGTAAAATACGTTCATACAACTCGCAATACGGTAATATTTCAATATTACCTGTGTTTTCCAGGAGCAATATTTTCAAGCACACCCTCGAAAGGAGTTTTGAGCGCAACTCATTTGAGGAGTGCACTTTTCTGATCTCACATTATAATCATTCTCGATATTTGTTTTATTGACGTACTGCTTTAGTTACATTTGTATTTTATCATTTTATCATCACGCCGGGGTCCCTCGGAAGATCAACAGAAATCATCGATTGCCGAGAACCTCGTAGCCTCACAGACGTTCTTATAGATCTAATCCTCACAGTTTCAGCATTATTTTCAAACATGAAAGACGATATATGTATTTATTCAAATAATATTAAATATAATGCTAGATATAATTTTAGTTTTTTTTTTCTGACTGTATATAAAAAATCTCATCTCATTATTCCAGATCGCGTCGATCGTCAGGCGCCGCGACGGCCGTGACGCCGCAACCGAAGAACTTCAATCCCGGAGGTAACGTGCATCCGACCGATACTCTTCGGTGACATTTCATTCGACACATTAAACACGCACATCAACTGAGAACATGATTAGGTTCGCAAGTGAATTGAACTCACCGCAAGAATGTAGGTACATGACCAAAACCAAATGTCTAGAGGATGTCACAAATTATAGGAATACAGGACTACAGGATTCCGACAGTCGTGACATGAAAATTGATATTAACATGATTATTGAACCTGAAATTATAATAATTTCATCAGTACTTTGTACAGTTTACTTTTTACTGTGTACTCAGGTACTATGTTATCATAAAACACTTGCTTAAAATAAAACACTTGCTTTCTACATCAATAAGTATGCGTTATTTAATTTTAACAAAAACATCTTTTTAGAACTAATATTTGAAATTCGCTGGTCGCTGCCCACCCCGGAAAGGACCAGGATCCGTTTATTGTTGAAACATTAATAACATTTACTTTCAGAACTCGATACGATTACATTTCCGAGCCAATCATGGCTTTATAAATATTAATCAATTTCTCCCCCTACGTCTCTGTCGATAATACAAAAGCGATGGAACAAGAATTCGTAATCCTCAATTACGAGATTGCACGGATACTTTAAAACAAGAGAGTTACTTATTTCCGAATGGAAAACAACGAACAAACAAAGGCAATTTTGATAACCCCGGTGAACAAAGAAGTACTAAACGGAATTGTTTAATAGCGATCGCCGACGAAGGTACAACGATTCTTAACATTTTGTTTATCGCGAAGGAACTTATTATAAACGAGTCTATTATTATCTAATATGCTTCAAATCAAATTTATGATTTATTAGCTAGTAAATGAAGATTTTAAAATTTGAGAAAACCCTAATGGCCGTAGCCTGGTGGCTGTCGGAAAAATAAGTTGGCAGTCCGTTGGAAGCTTGCGATTATTTTTGTTTTTATCACTCAGGCATTACTATTCAAAGCCCGTTTCCGTTCACCGCTGAACATGAGCTCTACATGAGTATGCCACATGACTCCCTCTCCAACTATACACCTCCTTCGAACGCCAGACACTGTCATTAGGTAATAATCAATTGTCACTCAACCAAAGCATATAATATGTAATAAGTGTATTTATTACATTGCTTTATGGCACGTGTGAATTATATGTTTTTCCTGGAGATTTTGCAAATCAGATTCCACGTGTAATGTCAATAATGCGCATAAAAACAAAATAAATTCTACGAATCGAAGTCGAATTTCAATATGCTTATCTATTGCTCGGCAATCGGTTGCTCGTTGTGATAATATTTTCGAACAAGCGGGACATTTTTAGGCAATTCCAGAAATAACACTGGCAACAGATATCTATGGCCTACTCTGCATTTTTTTTCCTGTTACTGTTCACGATGACCTGGACGTGAACAACCACCGCATCTCGGGTCGTTCAGTTCATATGCAGCTACCATGCCCGTTTGGGTGTTAAGTTTATTGGAAGTAGTTGTAAAATATGGTAATTCAACAAAGTATAGCACCCTTGCTGGCGTAACCTATAAAGTCGCTCATATTATCTACAAAGTTTCTGACGTTACGTATAAATTTGCTGACATCTTTTAGTATTTAAATCGTTCCTACCTCACATGCATGTTGTACAATAAATATTTAGATCCGTATCTTTATAACGGTAGACATCGCTTTACAAGCTCTGATAACTAAACGTATTAAAACATAAAATCCATAATTATATCTTGCGTTATATCTCTGAATATAACGATTACATTGTTAACACTTTGTCTTCTGTTTATCTGTATTCGTAAGTTACGATAATACAAAATTGTCTTTATTGATCTACTTTACAACTAGTGTTATAATTGTCTCAGTTAAACATCGGCAATTGGTAAATTATTTTACACCGTTGTGATTCTTTTTGAAGGGTATTTATTTACCTGCATCGATTTGAATATCACTTTTGAATAAAATACCTATAGTTAAATATGAACTGTTTAATTCTAGACCTGGAGTTACATCATATTAAGCAAATTTATCATTTAAGTAATCATATCCCTACCTTGTATTAAGCTTTTTTATAAAGATTTATTTTAATAGTGGATTTATACTTTTTTATGATAAAGATTAATTAATAACCTCTTTTGGTATTTTGTTATAGAAGCGAATACAGTTTCCCATAAAATAATGAAACACCTTATCCAATTTATCTTTATTTCTAGTATTATAATTCCCTCCATATATTCCTTACCAAACCATATATTCCTTACCTTTTCCCTCCTTATATTAGTTACCAAAGTTAAATATTTATGTTTTGCATACATTATATTTTCATAAAACATACTGGCTTCGCACAGACAAAGTTGTAATGACTTTGAACAATTCTCTTAGGGACTCACCACGTTGAAGATCATATATAGCTCTTATATGTTTCTTTTGAAAGATTTTGAAGGATTGCAGCTTTACCCCACAGTAAAATACCATATGACATTACACTGTGAAAATAACTAAACAAGCCTAGCAGTGGCTATATCAGTTAGTTGTCTGATTTTCTATACAGCATACGCCGCAGAACCAAGTTTATTACACAAACTAGATATGTGAGCGCTCCACTGCAACTTGGAATCTATATTTATCCCTAAGAAAACTGTCTCAACCACAAATTCGATGTGCTCATTGCTAACATCCATCTTCAGCTTATGTACATTGGTCAAAGTCAACCCAACGCTTTTTTATTTTTATTGTTGTTTAATACGAGATTGATTACGTCGAACCAATCGAAGTTTCTTTCAAGAACCCCATTT
Organism: Mysoria ambigua; assembly: GCA_018245875.1. Classification (NCBI taxonomy): domain Eukaryota; kingdom Metazoa; phylum Arthropoda; class Insecta; order Lepidoptera; family Hesperiidae; genus Mysoria; species Mysoria ambigua. The sequence continues at coordinate 9,334 of DWEI01000496.1, forward strand.
ATGGTCCCGTTTTTAAGCACTTGAAGAACGAGATAATCAAAAATAGAAAACTTGTGATAGAGTACGATAAAGAAATTTCTCGTAATCTACAACCTATATCATAAATATATATGAGCAAGTTGAAGCCATGTAGTACTATAATTTAATGACAAAACTTCCTCATCCTGCTTCACGAAACCAAGTAGGTCTAGCTCGTCGAACTTTGCGTTGAAAATTTATTTAGTCATTGAAGCCTTTTATATTTCTTCGTGAAGAAACCATTCAAGACTTACAATCGGAAAACTAGTAAAATCATTTATAAAAACAGTAAATTACTACATGATTTCATTTAAACTTTATGAAATGCGTTTCCATCGTTTTGCACATGGTTTTATTTTAGTTAACTCACATGAGAGTTATGTATTTACATAGCAGTAATGAAGCGATTATTACCAATGCCGCGAGCCAGTCGCCACAAGAACGAACATACGAAGATACAACAAAAGCAGGTCAATAATAAGACAGATGTTTGAGGTAATCAGATTTGCACTTTCTGCTGAAATTAGACCTCTGATAACGTGTTACGTTTATCATCGCTCCACTGGGCGTGCGGGGTAGGCCCGCAGAGCACAGCTTCCCGCACCGGCTACGCTGCCGACCATAGCGGCCAGGGTATGTAACTGTGCTTAGGCAAATTACTCCATACCGCGACCTGCCAGCGCCGAGTTTAGTCGCCTCTTACGACACTCTGTATTCCGGCTCGGAATCAGCAACTATATTCTAACTCCGCCCCGACACGGATAGTAATAATAATAATAATATATAAAGCTCTATGTTTTCTTATATCGTCGCGTCAGATCTTCTAAGGTCGAGCAGAGGGCACAGGGTGACAAATGTCTTTATCCTTACATACCTAAGGTGCTGCTTTTATATTGATAACTCGTCACACACACATATACACACACACACACGCGCCAGTCGCTTTAATAACTTTGTTTAACACCGTTTAACATCTTCATACAGGTTAACCACATTGGAAATTATAACAATGCTATCAATTTTTCAGAATTTGTCGATCGTCTCAATTCCATTAGTGGAATGGTACGAATTGGATTTTTGTTTCAGACACATTTTGTGTTTCAAGGTAGAAACAGTACGTTTGGTTAGAGTTAATTTGGAAAATAAACTTAAATCGTGACTTAACAATTGTCGCTCTCAATTACCGATACGTAGTTATTTTACATATGGGCGCGGCTGAAATTATTTTTTTCTACGTTGTCCACCACTCGTGTCCTTTGACTTCCTCGCCGCGGTAGTTCGCCACTGCACTCTGTGAGCGCTATGAAGAAACAAATTATATGTTTCAACTTTTCAATTGATCCTCAGTGCACTTTCGTCGGTTCACATTGTGTCCAGTTTAAGGAATCCCCCGAAATGTGACTGTGCCGTTTTAGTGTCTCGTTTTAGTGACTCCAGTAACTTGTGATCAGGTTGACGGCGGAAAATGGTACGTTGTGTTCCTTAGTGTTTTGTGCTAACCTTCTAAAAACACACGTTCTCTTCGGCATCGTCCGGTCACGGGATCCCAGATTACGCATCGGTTCATGGTCACTTATCACATTATCCAGCTCTTCGAGAATCTTCTCTTGTGGCATGCCTCGTATATGGAAGTCACTAAACATCTACCTGTAAAATTATTGTCGCTGTTGTACAAAATTAATTCTGAAATGGAAACAAATATAAGCATGTATAAGATGAAATCTAGATAAAAACTCTGAAGGGTTTACAGATATCCTAGTATAAGTAAAAAGTATACATCCACTTATGTTAAAGGTAACGCTATGCATATTTACCCGAGAACATCTGCCGCCCGCTAACATTGGCTGAGAGCGTACAATCTTAGCCTGTTAATTCAAATAAAATACTGTTTACAGTCAGTGCGTGGGTTCGCTTAGACCCCGCCCATGATGTTAAGCGCTAAGAATCGTCACTCGAAACTCGGTGGCCAAGTCAGCGACGTCCGCAGTACAACAGCGGAAAACACGGTCTTCGATAAAATACGCATTCAATTTCCCCAAGCGTACATTATTCATAATTTTTAAATTGATTATTTATCACTTGTCATTGACCGGTGTTATTTATTATTGTTTCCAGAATTCTATTCATATTTCTTAGAGAGTGAATAATTTTAGTCAGTCATTTAAAACCGTAATCAAGCATTCGCTAGCATATCATGGAAGTACGTATGTTTAAATCCAATAATACCCGGCAACTTCTGGGGTGCTTTTTTTCGTGTAATCAAGATTTTAATTTATTGGGCAAAAATATCTCAAGTAGCTAGGTACACAGAGATACCTACCTGCCTCGGTACCGTTCAAAATATTGTCACAAAGGACATTTATCGCGCAGCTCGAGAGACTAATTAATCAAGGGGGCTTTTCGGAACGGAACGCAGAGTTTATCGCAAGTATGACAGGTACTAATGAGCGACTGTGTTGGCTTCCCGCCTCGAACTCTATTCAGGACGCCCGCCATTTCCCGGGCCGTGGCGAATGTAGGCCGCGGCGCCGCGAGGCCGCGCGGCGCGCGTTCGCTGTCTGAGCGCCGTCAGCTCTCGTACGACGATGGCGACGATGGCGCTGATGTGGCGGACCGTTGTCTAAACGCTTTCCAAAGTTATATTCATAATGATGTTATGCATTTAAGAGAGAAAATATTTTAATTTTAAGTTTTCTACCAAATTGCACATGCTCTTAATACATACATTGTTATACATTATATTGTTAATATTCTAGTGTATGTCTTTTATATGTTATCTCTACTTAATCAAAGCATTGCTCAGTGGGTCAATCTGTGAAGGTACGCAAACAAATCTCAGAGGCCTGATGAATAATATGTATTATAAGTCCAACTATCAGTTGCAACTATAACTGCAGTTTGACCACGGAATATGACTATCCCGGGGGTGGTGGGTTCGATTTCCAATCAGGACTAATATTTAGGTAACGAGCCCAAGTGCTTTCCCGTGTCTTGGTGATAGAGAGGTGTTGTACGGACAGAGAAACAAGAACTGTCTGAACATGTGCGTGCTCGTGACCGCGCCTCGACACGTTCTTACCCCAATAAATCCGCAAAAATTCTATATAGTTGCACGCCGATCTCATCTTACCAGTTAACTCCTACTAATACTCCTAACGCTCCTACGTTACTCCTACTCCTAAAGTTAATACTCCTAACGCTCGTATATTGTTTATATATGGTAAATGTAATTACTAAATTAATTTATTATAAATATGTTTAGCTCGTTATTTTCATTTAATACTACATAATTATATTTCGTTCTTGGTACAAGAACCGTGTAGTGTATTATGGCCGTCGTTATTATGCCTTCTGTCATACCGCCTTGATTGTTTTGCCTTAATTCTGCAGTCGACTGTCAAACACGGACATCTTGGTGCGGATGCTTGTGGGGAACCTGTAGTGTTGTCCGCCACGCCGCTCCAGTTTACAAACATAGAGAGTGGATATACAGAAATGTTATAGATATGCTATATTTAAATCGATTTTTATATTAATATAGGTACAAATTAAGAAGAATTACTTCACTTTCATTACGTAAAAGACTGTTGTGTGTGATGTGTTATTTTCGTATTACAGTTTTGTGTGTTAATTGTTGCGTTGGACTGAGCAATGAAGAAGAAATGAATACTGGATGTTCCTATCAAACAACGGTTACCTAGTTGGACGTTACATTATTAAACGACATTTCATCATTAATCATTCGCTCTATAAGTCTTTTAAAACGTATTTTTGTATAAATTTCATCAAAGAAACCATAATCCCTATATACATTAAAAAGCATATTTTCTTTAAAGCTCTTAGCGATCCTCTTTGTACTCAGTTTGTCATTCTTATATAAGCGTATGTTTATCATGATAGCGACGATACAGGAAAAACCTAGTAACATGTAAGGGTATAAATGTCAACCGTAAATTTCACCGTTATTAACTCCGTAATTGCCATTATTATTATGTTAGTCATGCACAAGTCGTACAATGTGCATTTGTAACTCTTCTGATGCGCAGTCCACTCGTGTGGGTCCGTGGGCGATGGTTACCAGTTAGCGGGTGGTCAGTCCGTCCGGTCGCCATGTTATAGGTATTTATTTAAAAAACGTTAAAAAAACATGTTTTTTTTTTTGTTCGCCATGTCGACAAAGAAAATCGAGTCGATACTGGCACGGCGAAGGAGTCCTCGCCCGCGACCTTCCACATGTTTTTGTTGATTTCCATAACAGCCGCTATTTGTAGCTCTCGATGGAGATCTGACAGAAGTAGGGCGCTCACAATATCCCGCGATATTTCACCATGGACGCGTTTAATAATGTGTATTGAATTTCGTATTTTCTGAGGAGATCTGTGTTAACAATCTATTGAGATGCGTTTACCTATTTTTAGCCTTTTCTACATTCTTATATTTATTTACCTGCTGATTTTCGAAAACTGCTTGCAATTTTAATTATAAACAATTTTATTCATTACAATGTTTAACATCAATGGAAAAATACGACTATTTATCTGTTATTTTAATGCCAGATCGGTTTGATAATCGTAATGGGCGGGTGTATTATAAGAAATGCACCGTACAATATACCAGAAGTGCAATCGGGCGTATCTTATCGTCATACATCTGGCTACGTCACAGACAACCGCCAGTGTCACTCTCGCTAGACGGCGATGTAACGTACGCTATCATTATTTACCCGCTATAAGGTCAAGTGTCGCGCGCGCCTGTGCGGAAAGGGCCTAATGTGACGCACGACACATCAGCGCGCGAGCCGTGATCGTTCGCCTCGGTAGCACTGTGTAGAGAAGGTCGCCGTTATCAGAGGACCTCGGCGTGCATCTTTGACAGGCGCGATCGATAATTTTGTAGAGCGTCGTTCACCGGAAACGACAGAGGTTGTTATGACATTATGTTGATAAAACGTACGAATGGTGACGATTTATCTGTCATCTGCTCTTGATATTTATCACGGCACATTGCCGCGAGCGATTGTTTGCGTTAGCGGTGGGATTGCTTAACCGAATATGTACCATTTATATGATATAATAGATTATAGTAACAAAATGTAACAAAAGCAATCAATCGGCTTACACTCATACATCAGCATGTTTACTTTTACTAAATGAAATTAACCAGTTGCAATCCTTATGCTGAAACATCTCGTATCTTATTCCTAGATCAAAGTAACACCGCCTAATTTTATTTGCACACTGTATCCCATCTGTATCCGATCTGAATAGAATAACAATACAAATGTTCGATATTTAAAAGTCCTGACTGCTATTTACGCGTTATGGGTACCGTTTAAACAGCGTTTTTCATACAAAACATTGATTTATTCAATTCATATACACAATTTTTTATGCTTGTTCCGTTCTATGAAACGCTACCGTTACAACTTTGTTTTAGATTATTTTTTTATTACCAAGATTATTGATGTTTATATTTTTAATTTACGAATGCACATCGATTGTTGCAGACGAAGCATACATGAAGCTCGCGCTGGAGACGGTGGAGGAGCTGGACTGGTGTCTAGACCAGCTGGAGACCATACAAACGCACCGCTCGGTCTCCGATATGGCTTCGCTCAAGGTAAGCTATAGCACCAATAGTATTACAAGAATTTATTTGCTTTTGGTAAACGAACAATGAATATTGTAGATAAAATAAGGCCCCGAAAACGACTACGTTAACTAAATTCCCACTTGTAACTAATACAGATCAAATTAAAGCCATTTTAAGACATTTGCAGCTACTATACGAGTTCATTCTTTGTACGTATTAAAAGAATTCTCAGTAAAACCACCCCTTATTTGTAATGCACGTCGGTGACGTGAATGTGTTGTAGGCAGAATGACCTCACTGGTATTAAATTTATGAAGCAAGTATAGAGGTACACGCATGAAGAGATGCCGTAAGATGATTTATTTTATAACACACGTTCTTCTGTGTACGCGATGTTGGCTCATAGAGAGAATGTGCCGTGACAATATTACACATGCGCTCGTAGTCACAGCGAGATTATTGTTATAAAATCTAATGTCGATTCACAGTGTGTCATGCGACCACACCACCGAGCGTTCAGATAAGGTGGTGTGAATTCGTGCAATGATTGATGTTTTAAGTACCGCGAAGCGTTTCCCAGTTGACGAATGTTAATCGTCTCATCGCTAATTTAAATTGTGATGGTCTTTTAGAAAAAAAAAACTGAGTGATAGTTGAAAAAAAATGTTATGAGTCGAAAATGTAACTTTAATGATGAACTATTAAATTTTTTGTTGTTTTCCATTTCGCTTCGAACTCACTGTCTCTCCGCGTCACTCGAGAAATATTTGTGTGTGTAATTGTTTATTAAGCTATTTCTATTTGTTAATTGATCAATATATTGTTGTGCAAGAATCTAATAATGGTACTTTAATTAATTCTTAGAAGTTCAATGACCAAGAATGGGGCTTAACATGGAGAAAAGCGTAAACCATTTCCCAGTATATAGAATAACAAACATTGTATATACAATTTAATGCGTCTTAGTACTTAATATAAGGGTCGACGCAAATCGTTTCGTGCACGCCAAAGGAATTTTCTGGAACATCTTCTTTGGTTTCGGCTCGAGTTTTCCTTTTACCATCGCTTCTACGTATTTTACGGACAACTATTAATACTACTGTATTTACGTTATTTTTCTGTCCTAATCTCATTCAGACTGTTATAAACAAGACAGAAGAAAAGTAAATTTAAGTACGTACACGAACACGGCATAATTTGGCTATTTCCTCTGATGGAATCTATTATTCATTGTTTTCCCTCTAGATAGACATGGATGATAAAATGTTGGTACTGTGTCTACATTGCCTGCTGTGTAACAATAGTCACTTAATGCGCGGTGTATTTGTTTTACGATTGCCCACTAAACAGTTCTCGTAATCGTGGAAAATTTCTAACGCAAATTCACGACCTAGGATTTGCTTTGCCGTCTAACGCTATGTTTTAATACAACATTTGCTCAATACACTTAGCGTAAATAACTCAGTATGCAGTGTAGTAGCCTAGTAGTTTAGGATTCAGTCTCCTACATCGGGGTAGTCTGAGCTATTTCAGCGTGCACCTCTTTAAAAGTAATGCCCGTTTTAAGATTTAATATACGTAACATCACGCCTGTATTTCCCGAAGAATTAGGCTGAGGAGTGTGGTACACTCCCACGTTTCATCGTTTACGTTTACCACCCACTATGGAATAGGTGGTGAGCTTTTTGGTGCTAGACTACGAGTCACAACTAGGCAATCTAAGTTAGACGGAAAATCAACCGCTGAGGCAGTAGAAATTATATGCCATAATACAGTAACAGTAATATTTCATGTAACAGTGAAGGAAAACCTTGTGGAAATACCTGCACGCTTCAGATCTCTGCATGGCGTTCTCTGAAGTGTATAAAATTTGGCCAGCGTAACATACTCGCTTATAACTGTTTACAAGTGACACAAGATACGATTATATCATAAATGTAAAGTTTATTTTTTGTATATTGATCTTCATTGAAAATGTTAAGAAATTATTGTATATAAATAAACAGTAGATACATAGGCACATGCGGCTGTATACAATTAACCTTCGCCTAAATTAAATCTGTCGCAAACAAATCTCGTTACTGCCCACCGACGGAGCTCGGAGCCCGCGTCGGAAAGTTTTAATGATTTGACCAAAGCGATATCCGAATTCAGACACCTGTTTCAAGTTTATTGCGACGTTTGGTAAGTCAACGTACATCCAATTGCCGTATGAAAAGTTCCTTCTCACTGACAGGAGGCGCATCTCTAACAGGGGAACGAATAATAAAGAACGTTGATAATCATGTTGATCGTGTATGAGAGAGATGTTTCTGATTTATAAATTTACCGGTTACACGTGTAATTTGTTTCATTTCAAAATTATCACCGTTACATAAACACGTGAGGTCCGTTAACGCGGTGAGCAGTGAGCAGTGAGCACAGAATACGTCTTTATATGTAGATGTCACGTGCCACTAATTGAAAAACAATAAACAGCATTGATCAACAACACAGCAACGGCGAACGCCCGGCTAAAATGTGTTCGGCCGTGCCCTATCTGGCGATTGGTAACGAACACAGGTTACCTAACACGAGAGCGACGGGGTGTGGAAAATTTATGTCGACGTTCGTTTAAAATTTTCGGATTTGTACAGCGCGTGGAGTTTATGAATGTTTTGCAATGTATTTTTCACAATCTGAGTTACCTTACGTTACAGTTTTATTGTTGTCAATTATTATCAATATTATGTCATCACACACACACCGGATGGACATTACGGGATAGACAAGATCGAAGTTTACAAAATATTATCCTTACAGACTTGACTGGAACCATTAATGACTGTCTTCATATCAACATTTGGCTCTACCGTCAGTTGGTGTAATTTAAAGAGCAATACAGCTCGTTTAAAGTACCGTACATAGAAGTCGTTATTAATGATCGTGTCTTGCTTACATCATAGTTGATAAGTAATACCACCAATGATACTATCAGCAATTAGTTACAAGCCTTGTCATTAACGCTAGAATCGGATGGCATTAATTTGATATGACGCTTACTGATACTGCAGTGTCCGATGTACGATACCGTAATATAAAATCCTTCGATGATATTTATTACCAAGTAGTGACAGGGGTCGAAGATTCGGAGGGTTGGCTAAGCGAAGAGTCGTCTCCGTGTAAGCCGATATTGGTATCCCGCGTGCGTGTGTGCGTGACGCGACGGAATGAGGTGGAGAAAATCCACGTAAATCTAAACCGCAAATAGCTGCCATTCTTTTGCGTCAATATGAAATAATAACGTTATTTCGTTGGATCTCTATTTGATTGTACGCTTTTTATTTCTGTGTGTGTCGAATGTATAAATAAGTTTATTTATATATTATAAAACGAAGTATAAATTACTAGAGTGTTACCTTTGAAAAATATACATACATAAGTGCGATCGAACTCAATTTTGTATGTACTCGAGTTTTGTACCGACGTAAAACTTTTAAATTACAGATGTTTTCGTATCAGTTTTTATGAAATAGACAACATTAGATACATATATTCACATGGATTATTTAATATGTTATTTTACACCGAAGCTTATAAATACTACGCAAAATATGAAATTATTTAGACAAAAAGTGTATTATGCACTACACGATCTCATATCGAATACATCTCGTCTATATAGTCGTCTCACGTATGCATCTGTAAGCCGTAATAGGCAATAGCACAATTAGTTGCGTCTGTGCGCGGTGCGTGTTTGTGGCGATCGAAAGCTCCCGTTTAGGACAAAGGGCCGCGGCGGAGAGGCGGCCACGCGGCGCGCGTCACGTACGCGCTCGGTGCGAGCCGCTGCGAACGGAAAATACGCCGCCCGCCTAGCGACGCCCCACTTATCCCGCACAACGCCGATGATGGGCGGAAGAGACGATATGACACAACTGGAATAGGTTGCGTGCGAACGAATATACAAAACTCCACTATCGAGGTACAGTTAAATGTGAAAAGTACGAAAACGTCACTTGCCCACGATACAATGTTAATGTAAAGAGCGCCATGTTTGTTAAAATGCTTGACGCTCAGTGCTTCCTGCCTACCGCGTAAAGGACGTAAATTTAGATAATAATAATAATAATAAACGCACAATAAATATTTAAACTACAATCGTGTGATGGTGAGATATTCCTATTTCACACGTGACACGCGCGGAGCAAAGTGCGCGAACGCTCGAATAACGCAATAAAACACGTTCGCGTTACACCCAGCACCTACCTAATTACGGCGGCTTGAAATTCACCTGAGCGGAGACTCCCCTCGTGCCGGTTGTAATTTCACAAATAGTCCATTTACTTGACAAACGCTGTGTGACGCCGAGTCGAAATTGTACGAAAATGTTCTCGTATTTCAGAACGAATCGCACTTACACAGATATGAACAGGCTCTTTGACAATTTTATGATAAGAACATCACTACGTTTGTTACGTATATAATACATGTAAAATAGAAATATATTTGACATATAAATGATATCGATTTGGCGTGTCGTATTGCTACTAAACATTTAAAATTATCAAATAAAACAAGTTTGCTCAGCCTTGCTCTGTGACTGCTGAAACTCCTTGGCCGATTTTCGCATAAAGATCAATAAAATAATATCTTTATCATCCGATTATTCTGTCAGCATGTTCTATATTAAAACAATAAGTCATTCAAATTCGAAATTCAAATTCATTACATTATATCTTCACGTTAAGTCCTTTACTTGGTAGGCGAAGAACACAGTCAACTCATCAGATCTGTAAAGCTTGAAGTCCAATTATATACTCTTAAATCTTATACGAAAATGCCAACGAAGTAGCGTATTCCATGAATTATTCCAAAAAAATGTTTATGTATATTACAGTATTGGGACGTGGGCACGTTAATAAAATCCAAGGTTGATGTAACAGATAAACAATAGAATAATTGATGGTGTAATGATAAAAGTAAATAAGGAACTGCGTAATCGATTCTGTTCTTATACTTTACTCGTATATAATTCCATGCGAGTACAATGGTTGTACAAAACATTATCGATCTAGTTAATGAAACAACGGTTTAGCGCTAACGCTAATATAATTTTTTCAAATTAAGTGAATTCCAATTTTAATTACGATTATGCAAAATGGCTGACAATTTCTTAGTATGTATCACGCTGTAATATTAATACTTCGCTAAATCGATTTATTATACTTAGGTAATTCTCAATATGTGAAACGTCACAGTTATGTCAACTGCTTTTATTTCTAGACGTAGCGCTCCTTCTGCGAAAATCTCCACTCACCTTCACGGCATCTAGATTATCAAGTGCGCAAATGAAATTATATTTTTTCTACGAAGCCATTCCTTATGAGATATTAATCTATTACTTTATTACATAAATGCGTGCTCTGTTACGTTTCTCGATCATTAAGTTTAATTAATTCCTTTTATGTTAATAGGAAAGCTTGAAACAGGAATGTGTCATACATATCACTTTAATATAATGTACTTAACATTACGCCTGTCTACCCTATGTCATAGGCAGAGGAGTTAAGTACACTCCCGCGTTTTACCAGTTAAGCATTTAAATAATATTGTGAGTGAAAATGTTATTTTATATGAGTACAAATACTATGGAAAAAACGATTATAAGTACGAAGGTGGCGCTATTTACTTTGCAATCAGTAAAAACCAGGTAATTGTAAATTTATAATTTTTTGGTTTAGTTTTTACCTTTACTAAACACCGCTGATGAAGTGCAATTTTTGTGTGCAATTGTGCAAGGCATTTTTAGGGGCATAGACGTATGCGGACAATAGATCTGTAGAACAGGACAGAATACTAATTTATGAACAAACGTGCCTACTCCACCCCATTCGTTCTTCTATAAACTTAACCCTTTCATTAGAAAAAAGATCTGTCACCAAGTGATACCAAATGGCTGACCGGTAAAAGAATAATAGCTTTGACGAGTTAATTGTAAATTATTGTCCTATAAATAAGTCGACACAGAATATTATTAAAATGGAGGCCGCTGAGCCAAGCCAAGTGTCTGTGCGTAGCCCTTATCGTCGTCTGCGCAATGAAACTTATAAATAGGTTCATCATCAAAACTAACTGTCCGATTGCAATTAGAACTGTCTAAAAGTCTATATTTAGTTTCATAATGTAGTTACGAGCCGCGCCGCGCCGGCGAGCGGGGGAACGAATGACTGAAGGGTAAATTGGGATAACGTTATTAATTATGTGTACTTATTAATAACTTTAATAACCCTCCTTATTATATGATTCTCTTACGCCAATCATTCAAATCCAGCGTTTAACCGATCGCGGCGATCTATTTATGTAACAACGGTTATAACGTTTAATTAGATTTATTTATATCAACGATAGAAGTATTCAGCGAGGAACGCTCGGTGCGTGCCAAAGTCGCGGTGCGTTCGTCTTCGCGAAGGGCCACGGGTGACCTGGTTAGATCGTGACGCGCGCGTCGGCCTTACGGCGCGGCGCCGTCACCCGCCGCTACCCGCCGTCACCCGC
>DWEI01000497.1:0-21464 GCA_018245875.1 Mysoria ambigua
AAATGTGCGTTTTAAGTTTAAATATCACTTGCTATTACGGTGAAGGAAAACATCGTGAGGAAACCTGTACACCTTGAATTCAGAAAAAACAAATTGTTCTCTAAGGTGTGTGAAGTCTGCCAACCCGCACTTGACCAGCGTGGCGGACTACGGCCTTAACACTCTCATTCTAAGAGGAGGCCAATGTTCCAGCAGTGGAACGATAGAAGGGTTGATATCGACACAATACTGATTGCGTCCTATACTGATACCTTACTATACGCGCGTATACTGTAGGACAATCAATGCAAACTGTACCTGAGATACAATGTCTCTCTCTATCCACAGCAAGATCTTCGCTCAATTGTTTTCATGAACAATCTATACTAAATTTAACAATGATAAAATTTACTTCTTATATTCATCGTAACAAGATTCGAGCGAATATTCAAATAAAAAAGACACTCGACAACCTCGACAAAATTTCAAATCTCGAATTTAAATTTTAAATCAGACCCTCCCAAAATCGAATTCTCGACAGTTGCATCAATAAATTAGAATTCGAACGAACCGTCGAAATAAAAAGCAAACGATAATAAATGGAAGCGTCGATGTTCATAAATTCAAATGTATAGAATATTTTAAGTTCCAAACGTTACAGCGATTATAATTGAACAATCATTCTATATTTAAATCTAGAATCAAAAATATTATCTAAGTTTGTAAACACTGTATTCGAATTTCAAACACAATGTCCCCCAAATACGCATCTCTGAATTCAAATTGAAATTCGAATTTTGAATAGCGCGTCAAAATTTTCAGCGCGGAAGCGGTAATAAGAATCGAAGGGAGACCCTAAAATCTTCGCGACGCTTATCCAAGGGGTGGCGGGGGTGGCTGGGTTCCTCCGCGCCTGTGTGAAAGAATGCTGGAATCAATACAGCTCCACATTAAATTGCCCTGGGGCGAGTCCGGACACCTCATCTAGATTTTTAGTCTAATTCACTGACCGAACATTTTATAAAATTCAGATGTTTTGTATGAATATTTATATGTTGTACACAATAATACACACCATCAGTAGATAAGATAGACAATATGCTCCATATATGTGTACATTAGGTTAACAAAAGTTTACAAATTATAAATGATCTTAATTATCGTTTACAACTAAGAACTATTTATTACATAGAAATGAATCTGCCGTCATATCATTTTGAGAAACGTGTCATTTTTTGCTATCGATAAAAACACAAGTGAATTTTATTGTACTACACTAGGGGAAGTTTATGATATTTTTCCAATAATCTTCACATAACATTCAAAGTTAGATGGCAGTGTGAAGGGGCTGAGTGTATTCATATCGCAGTTGAGTAACAGGTTTGAATGTTATGAGCTATTTAGATTATGAATAGTGTTAGATCTGAGATAATGGCAAAAACATTTCTTAACAATATTATTTATAATTATGTCATACCGTCACGCCATTGTCTCTTACGGGACGGTAGAAAGTACTGAATGCTAAACTATGCTTCTTACTGATTTAATGTGTTTTATACATTCGTCACTATACACAAGTCGGTTTCTTTGTCAATATTTGGATTTACTTTTGCTCACGGTCAATTTTAATTTACACCACAAATAATAACTCCTTAGGAAATTTGATAGCTTTAAATATTATTCGTTTATCCTATAGTGCAATGGTGTGAGAAGGTACGTAGAGATGCTTTATAAAGCTCCAAAGATGCCTTAAACTACATATCTCGTACGCCATTTAAATTACATACATGATCTTGAAGCTTGATCGTGCGTTAGACGTGTGGGTCGATCAGTCGCCCGATCAGTCGAGTGACTGTTATATCCATACTAACGTTCCCCATAACGGCTCAAGACTCCGCGTCGTGAGCTTGTACAATATAAAACTATACAGTCGTTCTTGTCACTATCTTCATCATTCGACCTATTTACCGAAGGTTAATTGTTTCCCAAAAGAATCAACAAAAACATCCCTCTCGAGTCTTGAGTCTTGAAAAACTTGAATGAAAGACAGAAATGAGCCATCACAGCTAAAACAATAGCAGGAAAAACAGTGGGGTAAAATTGGTCATAATGAGTGTCTCCCTGCCCCCTCCCCTTTGGGTCAAGCGGGGAAATAAAATTTTAAATTGAAGCCGTGAAAAGACAAAACGCAGAGACTGCAGTTAGGCGGTGTACACATTCTTTTGCATTCTGTACATATAAATAGAGGTGGTCTTCGTTTTGTCTGTCGTCCAGTCAGTTAAGTTTTTCAGTGATATCAAAGCAAATATATTAAATATCAGTACGAAACATTCCGACTTTGATATTGCTGATCTCATCTCTCAGTTGTCCTGACTGACATGTACGGAAACGTGATGTGAGATCACCTAATAGAAGGTCAGTGATATTTCAGTTAAGATGGCAAAGGGTTTGATGGTACCGCAAAATAACAATTTTAATTATTATTTTTAATCGAGCATGCTTCTTCTGCATTCAATACTGTGTTCATATACGTAAAACTGATAAACAAATAGACAGCGTAGCGGAATTGTAACAGAACAACCTTGCTGCAATAGGACTTATAGTCTATTATTGGCTGGCTTGAAGACGCACTGGTTAGCGATACTTACTGCTGAGACCGCGGATTGTATGGTCGATTCCCACACACGATAAATATTTGGTATTAACCATAAATTTTTCTTCTATGCCTAATGTATAATTTCCTATTTCTGTATTAAAAATGTACATACGAGTACATGCATAATTTATCAGATGTCTGGTTACCATAGCACTTGTTTGGGATCAAACGACTGGTTGTAATTATCCAGTATATAATTTAGTACAACCGCGCGCGACGTCATCTGCATCTTCTGAAAACGACCACATCAACCGAAATCGGACCGTTGACACTGACATTGACAGTTGTTCGTGTTGACGAATGGAATACATTTTCGGTTGACATGTTCGAACGTCGACAAGTCACGCCCGCGAACGAACACTAGTACGAACTGCATTATTATATCTGAATCCGCTTTGTGAAGGCTTTGTCTGACAAATTGCTCTTTTGAAAAGTGTACAAAGTTTTTGATTCGCGTCCCACCTAATTGCGTTTATGTACGAATCCTTTGCAATATTCGTTTTGAGACTGTTTGTTATGAAACGAATGTTACTAGCATGATAACGCAACCATCGTTACAATTGTTGTATACAATATTACTTGTTTTGTGTTAAATGTTGAAAGACCATATAAAAACGTATTAATAATCATGTTTGCGACAGACAGTCTGCATAGTGAAACATACTTACACTGCATTGCTTTTGCTAAACGAATGACAGTAACTGGAGAAAGATAGGCGGATGTTACCTCCTCTGCTTACCTCTCGGGGATTGCGGACTTAATGTTACGATTGATATAAAAGTATTAAGAACCACGCAGCGTTGTTTTACTAAATAAAGAGTTTTATTTGATTTTCTATATAGACATTATGTTAAATTATATATTAAAGTTAGATTATATATTAAAGTGCTTAGATTAAAGTAAATTAACAATGTGCATGAGCCCTTACATCAAGTGACCCGTGTCTCGCGCGGGCAAAATTAAAATCATAGCAATAATTTAAGCATGAATTTTAATATTTTAGTGAAATTTCCGCCCTCGCACCCCCACTTACCACAACATTTTTATGGACTCGCATGCAACGAGGAACGGGGAATTGGATATAACTCTACATATTGCTGTGTTCACAATAACAATGACAAAGGGTTGAATTATAACTTCGTTATAACTCGTTAGATGTCGTGTGAAGAATTTTATATACAAGTACCTATAAAGTAATAGTTTGGTCAAAATAACCACAATACCATCCCGAAGACGATCGACATTGGAGGCCAGATCTTACACGGGACCCAATGATGGACTGTGCCATCCCTTGATAGCACCCGAAGACCTTAAGTCTCCGCGAGCCAACACAAATGCGAAACAATTGACGATAATTTCCAACAAAGTAAAGTGGTTACATCAACAAAGCCTCTTCGAAAGTAGACCAAATAAAAATAATACCGCGCACGGAGAAAGTTTGATAACGCAACAAGTAGGTGAAACAAATCAAGCGAGTCGTAACGTTGGCCGCGAGTAGGACGGCTGCCGAGCGCCGCGCGCCTACCGCGGGTGGAATAGACTCGTTCGCCGTAAACACTGTTTTGTGTACGTTTAGCCGCCTGATGGTGATGTCTGTCTGTGCTGCATGCACATGTGCAAGAGCGGAGAATCGCCAATGCGTCGCAGACAGGTGGAGAATGTCTTTGGGCATGTTCATAGTGCTCTGTTAGGTATGCGTAATGTTATGTAAATTATATAATAACATTTTTTACGAAAGACATAATGATGTTATTGGGTATTAAAAATGTAGTTATGCTATTAAGTGTATTATAACGTAACGTAACTTCACGGCCGTAATCCTCGAAGAGGTAGACATAGGAATGCAGAACATTCCTACGATTCACCGGTTACGCTTACATTCCAAAATCTAAATGAACTCATGCAAAATATATATAGTTTAGAGTAAGTTAGTTTGTTTTCTCAAGCACAACTTTTCAAGAAATCTGAAAGATACGCGAAATTAAGGCGAGTTAACTTGTTAATTCAAATCTCCGGCACTCTAAAAAAGCTTGTTATCAGTAGAGCCACGCTTGTAGCGAAGCGTTTAATAATAACAATAATACTTGTCTATGGGAAGCAGCGCTTGCCAATTCGGTCGCAGCGAGAGAACTGGGGCGCCGATTTGAAGTTCAACCGCCGACACGTCTTTGTGACATACGACCTTTTACGATGGCAACATTGTATTGCAGTTTTGACGCATTGCCATATATATAGCGGGCAGCGGAGTCCGAGGAGAGTCATAAAACGTGACCGATAACTTTACAAATGCAATAGTAGATTTGAAATTTCGAATTTTAAATTTGGAGTTCGACGTTCACAAAAAATATTCGGTACACATCCACACATGCGCTAGTAGATTCTAATCCACATATAGACAGTGCTGTGGTGGTGATAGCGATGGTTTGATGATGGTGATGATAAAGGTGGTGGTAATGGTGATAGCAAAATCTGACATTGGCATGCTTCATATTAGATGGTTTAGTTAGGGACTAGACGGTGCGATGCCTACAACATTTATCACAATTACGTAAACTTTTTTGTACAAGCTACACTCTCTGTCTTGTTTAAATGACGCATAACGATAAACCAAGGAAGATTTTGCAATCAAAAAGAAACATTACTTATTAGTCATATTATTGCGCGTTCAAACACCGATTGCGTTATCGGTCAGTGGTTCCGACGAACTAATATAAAATTCCAAGCAAAAATATTGACACGGAGAGATCGTCACAGTTACTATTGCGTCATTAGCGTCGCTATTACTCCGGCACAGCCCGACCCTCACGGGGTAGGCAGTGAGCAGCGGATACTTCTTTTATGACATCCTTTTATAAGTCATCACTCACTTCGTTCACGCTGAAAGTTAATTTAATACCGGCATATATATTACAACATAACAAGCATGACGACGCTCAGAGGCGTAGGCAGAGGAGTGTAAAACTTCCAACACACGATATAACTCATTTGATACGGCAATATGTTAAGACGCGCGAGTAACCCCTAGGGGGGTGTGTTATGCAGTATCTGAACAGGGTGTCTGATGGAAAGGTCGCTCACCCCCAGTTGTTGGCCGGCGGGGCGAGGTTCACCGCGTCTGGGTGACAGGGCCACGCAGTCATCGGCCCTTGTCGTAATCAGGCTTTGAACCACACTTCGGGAGCAACTCCTGAACTATTGTTATCGATGCCTTAACAATTATGAATGAGTAGACAAATTATAAATAATTATACATTGATAAAGTTTAATAATAATATAGTTTTTTTTGATAACTTAACACCAGATGTATTACGGAGTGGGCAGAATAAACCTAGTCTCATATCGTCACAGACGTCCAGACATTTTTGTATCCTACACGCATAACTATTTTCATACTATTCCCAATAAAATTCATACACGGATTTATATCAGCATCTATAGCGCTCATCGGTCGAGGAAGACGATACTTCGACATATAATCAAGATAGAAAAATTCGCTTCGCTCTAAGTAAACATTTGATATCTGCGAACGGATTAATAAGTGGATCTGAAGCGACCTGCACAATGCATGTGTAATAGCAGCCGCCAGCGCCGGCGGCCCTCGCCGCGGGGACGGCGTACACTTAAATCTTTAATTACCAATGTGTTTAATAAAAACATACGTCCGCCGCGCCCCGCACACAGCCCCGCCGAGCGATAGGACGCTATCTTCGGAACACACACAAACTAATAATTAATCATCCAGCATCTTCCCCACTTTTCTTGCGCCCCCGGCCACCCCCAAGTTTAATTCCTGCCGCTGAACAACCCCCTTTCCACCACTTTTTTTCCAAAGAGTGTTTTCATTTTGTACGTCTGGGAGAGTAAGGAACATTTTCTGAACGTGCAAATTGAATTTTGTGGTCTCCGTGAATATTTTAGAACCGGGATACGGATATTGGGTGGTTTGAAGAGTTTTTGTTTTGAATGAATAACCTTTTTTCGCGATCTCTCAGTCCGCGCTCGCACACAACAGGATGTAGGAAGTCATTTCCGGTGCGCCGCGTCTTTAGTTTTATGATGTTTTCTTCGATGCGTTATGTCGGCATTATACATTTTTATACCTGTAATAAATTACCTGTACTTTTCAACTTGTTCTCTTTACGCTTACTCTTCATCCCTACACGTAAATTCAGTAGAATTTAGTAGAGATTTATTATAATGCATTACGACGTATTATAGATGGACTTTTGTGTTTGACCGAGATAGGTAGAGCAACTGGAATAATATCACATCTCATTAAAACTGGTACGTTTTTGATTTAGCTACTGCCTTCGTTGAGTCGACTTCGATGTCATGTTCACGAGCGGCAAAGGTTACGTAAGATTGTTGCTTGCTCGCTTCCTGCTCTACTTTAGTATCAAAAGTATATTCCATTTAATTCTATCTACCCCTCGTATAGTACATAAAAGAGCTTTCCAACCGCTTAATTATATTTATTTAAGCTCGAATCAGACCTAATGCACTTTTCTCGTACATCAGTATATGTACCTAATTGCACCCAAGGACTCTCTATAACAAACTTGTTTGATCACGGGCTCAAAGTTGCTTTTAACGAATAATACAGATAGTGGAGTATTAAAATAGAGTTTTCTAACCATATTTACAATAGCGATAATTATTAATACATCATCATCATCAGTCTATTGTAGAGTAGACCATTACTGGATATTGACCTCTCCTAAGCGGTTATGCCCATCATCCCCACGCTGGGCATGCGGGTTGGGGATCACAGAGCCTAGCGTAATGCACTACGTTACTGGCCATGGCTGACTAAGCTCTAGCTGTGCCTAGACAGACCGCACCATATCGTAATCAGCCAGCGCCCGGTCTAGGCGCTGCTTACGACGCCTGCCCCAACACGGTGTTGGAAAATGTATTCTTACTCCACTCCTACACTGATGCAAGTGAGGATTAATGTAGAGCAATAAATTAACGCTTCACATTGTGGTCGGGGTACGCAGAGAAACGAAAATCCAACTTGACAATACACAAGTCATACGTATATTATATATGAAGTTTTAATTTTCCTACCGGGAAGCACACTAACAAAAATTTAATATTTTTTTGTTTATAAGTACCTACACAAGACTTTAGAAAAAAACGTATTTCTTATTTTTCTGTTCGGACACCCGGTCGGAGATCGAGCCCACAACTCTGGTATGCTTACAGAGTCAGTTTATACACAAATGTTTCCGCGTAGAGTGAATACAGTACGATTGCATACGTCGCGTACAATTTGCACCGTCGAACGGGCAGGCCGGGCTGAGTCGTACAGATTATGAAGGCAACGCGCCGGCCGACCCAACGACCCGGCCGCCGGAACCCGAAGCGTTAATTTCGGTAATAACTTTCCAATTTAAGTGACGCGACCGCAGCGTTATTTAGTCGTTAATTTATTGGTTCATTTCAAAACAAATTTTCTCTTTCATTATGGCTTATAATAATAAATATAATAATAAAACACGTTTTAAAAAGATGCAAATATACAACATTTTAACTCAAAATAGTCACATAACACCAGACAAGCACACAAAACTAATAATTACTACGTAAAGATTGTGATCTGTGGAATTCGAACCCGGTAGTTACGGTCTCCATGACGAACATCGCGTCCACTGCGCGACGGCGTCGCCGCTTAATTAATATCTTTGTACTTCTCAACACAAATCCTTTCGGTCGCAAATGAGAAAGATCAACGCTATAGTAACCAAACGACCGATTGATACACACATACATATACACACACTACTTAAATAGATATCATTGTATATCTAGCGACAGAACAAATACACACGCCGTTACAAATGTTTATCCCGGCTTCAATCCAACTCATGTTAACCACTGGCCCCAAGGGAAATCCATACTTCGTTTTCCTTACATCCAGATATACAAAACACATGCGCACATCGAGCAAATATTTGTCATTGGGACGGATAATCTTACATCATTGTTTATGCACAGATCTTATATTAATTAACGTGTAAATATATACCAATTTCGTACACGACCAATTGGCGGTACAATCAAATTAAGCGCTGCTTTATGCGTTATGATGGAAGTTTTTCAATTTAAACTGCGATCAAACAAGGCTTCTACCGGAGGGTGACGTCATGCTCTCGGAAGGTTTGTTATTGGAAACGTTATCTAACGGGCCACGCGAGGAAACCGGGTACTCGAGAACAGAGCCGCGCGGAGAAGTGGGGCGGCGGCGGATCTTGTGACAAAACTTAATTATGAGCACAATGAGACGCCTGGTACTCGATGCTCTGCCTACCCCGTAAAGGACCCGGCGTGACGATATATGAACAATAAAGATATAACTTGTTTAACTAGCTGCCAAATGGTAGTAAGAACTATATCGGTTGGTGTTTTAAGTAGTTGGATATGTAAGAACTTAAGATTCTTATTTAACCACGACAGGTTAGCACTGGAGGGCAAGTGAACTCTACCACGTATTGTATTGAAGGCTTTAACAAACCCAGGCCCAGCTGTGGGACAATGCGTCGCGGTTAAGTGTTGTAATTAGCAAACGATCGACCCGACGTAACTACCTTAAGCGAACCAAAAAGCAGCATAACCTAAATCTAATTAAGAGAACCGCCAACAAAGAATCCTTTGTAAAATCTAACATCTTACGTACTCCGGGAGAGAGCGGGACCGCGAAAAATTCCCCCCATCCCCCCCTCAGAGGGTAGCAACCCCCCGCCCAGGCGAAAGGGTGGCTGTATACATTTTTTCCTTTCCTTTTCTTAAGACGAAAATTTGTTACGCTTTTTATAGGTACCTATACTAGGGGTGGTTCGCTCCGATCAATAATAGCACCCCTTGCCACCCCTTATCAATTTTTTCGTGCTTTAGTTTTACTTAATATACGCCGTCTAGATAATTAATTAATGCACGCTTTGGTATACACCGCGTATGTATGTGGGTCAGCATGGTGCGGTCGGAGTTCTCTGTGCGGCTGCATTCTGTGTTATCATTAATTATCGTCTATTGTTACGAAAAGAAAAAAAAACATTTTAAATCGCAATGCAAGTATCGCGAGTGGTGGTACAATCGAAGGCTGATCGACGCAGGTCCGAGGGGAATCAAGACCAGGTCAGGGATCGCCTATGTTGAC
The DNA here is from genome assembly GCA_018245875.1 of Mysoria ambigua. Classification (NCBI taxonomy): domain Eukaryota; kingdom Metazoa; phylum Arthropoda; class Insecta; order Lepidoptera; family Hesperiidae; genus Mysoria; species Mysoria ambigua. The sequence goes on from DWEI01000497.1 coordinate 9,795, forward strand.
CAAGTGGAGCTGGTGGCTGATGGTGGAATCAGATGCGCTCAAAACCAGCGTGCATGTATTATGAGGGTTTCATATGTCAGATATGTACATAAAGATATTAAGCAGTCAGTGCCCTATGCCCATCCCGTTAGGAACGTGGCGTGACGGTATACTAACATTTCGTACAACGTAAAAATTCGACCATACAGCAAACATAATCATAATCTTCAGATCCAGTGAAATAAAAGTGTTGATAATGTCGCAAGGAATTGATAATACGATTTCAGGGTTTACTCGTGCGAGGGTCGCCGCTGAAAATGTCTTGCTGCTTAGCGACCGTCGCCAACGTGCTAGATGGCAGCACTGTCGGCTGACTCGAACGTTGTTTAGAACTCATCGGGCGGAGGCGAGGGGAGGGTCACGTGTCTTACGTAGGAACGCTGTTTTAATAAGGGCCAATACATTTGATGGTGTGATAATTTAATATTAAGAAGTATACCCACTCGCGGTATAACAATTTGAAAAAAACAACACGTCATTGGATTGCTGAATGTTAACATTAAGGGTTATTTTTCCTTGTCGACTTTATGATACTTTGAAGACTAAGATTTTCTTTGGAGACTTCCCCACCCCCTCCTCTCTTTACTCTTCTTCTCCTTTATCGTATGTCTATGTTTATCCTGTGTGCTTTAATTAGGCGAGATTGTTTAAAGTATTAAGCACGAGTAGATATAAAAAGTTAATAGACATGTAACTATAACACATAAGTATATTAAAGTTTAAATGTATTTTGTTTAAGGTCCGTGATGCTCTAGTAGATGACAGGATAGTAGTGGTATGCTCATCTGCCTACCCCTTCGGAGAATACGGGCTAGAAAATAATTAGTTTCATGCGTTTAATTGAGCTGCTGTTATTTGCAATTTCAATAAAATAAATTCTTGAACCCAGCAAAGAAACGTTTATTTGAACCGAATAAGCGAAGCGAATCTACGCCCTCTGAATTAGTAGCCAAATTCATTAACCATTCGATCATAGGTCACTAAGTTTTATAATCAATGTCCTCATTATATACGTTATACTGGTGATCCCCTATTAGAGTACTTCTAAAACTCTCGAAGCCTGATGACATAGAATCCCAAAAACACATTAGACTGGTTTCATTTCGAACAAAATAAAAACATGTCATAAAAGAAAACAAACCTTACGCCTTTGGAATAAGAATGTAAATTAAATGTACTCTTTACTACAAAGGGGTGAATGATACTCGTATAATGTCTTAAACTACACATAGGTACGTAGAACATTCTCTCATCGCCGCGTTGTTCCGTACAGCTTACTCCTAGCCAGTAGTGGGTTCGACTCCTACTCAAGACAATATTCTGTGTTACAAGCACAAAATATTCGTTCTTTTGTCTTGTGTAAAGATTTCCATAGAGTATGTATTTAGACATGTTTATGTATTTAGACATGTTTATGTATTTAGACATGTTTATGTATTTAGGTATATGTGATTGTCAAATTATCTGGTCAAAACATGCACGACTAGTTTGAGAGCATCTCACTCTATCTTACATCGCCACGAGTCACCGTTTTGACCATACTTAAACTATATAACTTAAACTATTATAAAACTATATAACTATATATCCTTGCACTGAACTGCAAGACATAGGGACTGTACTACAATGGTTAATCTTTTTGTACCTTTTTATTTATCCGGTATTGAAACACGGGTATGAAAGGGTTAAAGCCATAGACTACCACGCTGGCCAAGTGCGGGTTTGCAAATATCACACTCCTTAGAAAACATTTCTTTACGAACTCTAAGATGTGCAAGTTTCCTCGCGATGTTTACTTTCATCGTAAAACGCACATTTTGTAGAAGCACCACGCCAGGGTTTGAACCCGGACTGCCGAAACGTGAGGTCTAATTTCAAACTACCAGGCCATCGTTGCAATTTTATTGTCACCTCTCAGAATAAAACGCGTCATCCCACAATAGACCAGCGATGGTTGTATTGTATTTCCAGGCTAAATTAGACAACAAGAATTATGAGCAAAAGATGTCGCTACAGGTATAGTCCTAATAGTTGACAAGTTAAATAATTTTAAGCAGATTCTACAAAAACTCAATATACTTAGCTCGTTAATAACTGATTTGTATTTAAAATGACGACAAAAACAGTATTAAAATGAGTCTTAGGATTGTAGTCAACGTTATTATGTTATTAAAACTTACGGTTGGTAGACCATTATAATTCAATTTTATCTGTCACTTATAAAGCATAAATGAAAAAACAACTTGTGATATCAACGGAAATGAATTCTTGACATTTAGCCACCAGCACTCAGACGGTTTCCTTTATAACAAAAAAAATGCTCTTCAATTAAAATTGTTTTAAATCATATAGTATAACATGTAATTTTATAGTAAATTTTGCAATGTTTAGTTAAGTTATAATAAAATTCATTTCATTATATGGAAACACAAGTTTTTTGCCAGCAATACACATACGTCATTTGACTGCATGTTATAATTTTTTGTTCATTAGTTAGATTATCTACAAAGATAAATAACAAAGTTGTAAGTACTGGTAGGACAGTAAATGTTATTGTAGATGTTTTTATGATTAATAATAGGAAAATAAAATCAGGAAAGTATTTAAATTAAGTAATTCAATTACACCTAAGTACTAGTGGCTAGTACTAGTTCAGGGTTAAGTGATGACATATCTCACATATTGATACAAACATATCTAAAGCAATTTTTTAAAAGGTCTTCGTTACAATTACCATACGTTAATAAATTAGGCAATTTGTTCAATGTCATAAATAGCGGTCATTAAGGTGGAAGGTACCTTTTTTGGACACCGCTATGAAAATTCATCGCTCTGTGACTTTCTTGTGAGCTTCAGGATCAACAGGTGCCATCTTGTCGTTACCTAAATATATTAACTGATTCATAGTAGAATAATTAAAACTTATTAATTATTTATTAAAAATAAATATTTGTCTAATAAACAAAGAAATTTCTAAAAATTCATTATAGAAACGCGTAACCCTAAAAGCAACGACCAAAAGGGTGTCCACAGCGTGGAACAGCCAATTAAAACCAGCAACGAGGCATTAGATAATTACAGCCGTCTTGCGTACTAAACACACACATTTATATCTGCCATTACAGGCATCGCTCCAAATGGAATTTATGAATACATAAGCAGAACGCCCGATCGCTCATCTGCGCAGTTACCTAATGCATATTTACCTTTTACGAACCAGCAAGCTATATGTATAGGGTAATTTATATTCAAACGTTTGAAAAACACACCAAACCGGTCATCTAATTAGCAGAAACAATGACATGGGCCGCGCGGGCGCCGATCGCCATTTTGTGCGTCCAACCAATCACAGCGCGCCGCGTCAAGGTTACGCGCAATGTCAAAACTGGCGTCGCTTCCTTACAATTTGTCTAGGCCACTGGCTGTTACTATGATAGATAACAAACAGTCCGACCATTTTGTTTTGATACCGCTATCTACACCGCCGCTCTTGATATGTTGTTTGCACGAATCAAAAGTTAAGGTTGAATTGATTATTTGAAATCTATTCAAATGGTAGTCTGGATATTTGAAATCTGGTAGTGATAGTGGTACCTTCAATATTATGTACCAACTTTACATTTACGTAATATTTATTTATAGATATAGGTACAAAAAATAATAATTAGAAAACATATGTTATATCATATCATACAAGCCACAACATGGACGTTGTGGACGATTTACTTGTGGATTTCAAGGTCAACAGATGACACCGATCTATAAAGTGATGATCAATCACAATATAACGGTATTTTTAATTGTTGTTTAACTAATTATATCAAATTAAATGATACACTAAAACTTATTATGCCTACCTAATCAATGAAAAAGTTAAAAACTATGTTTATATACACATTCACGCCAGATCGCTAACGCGATAGACTGAATGCGTAAAATGTCAAACATATATAAATGAATATTTATATCCTTACACAATTTACGTGCCTTCTCGACATTCGTCAACGCTTAAAGACGATAAACAGCAATACGACTTGAATATAATATAATCTAAATAATAAAAGACATAAGTACAACATACCTACATACATCAAGAATTCTTAGTTTCGCAAAGTTGGTTTCGTCCGAGGCACTTCGGTTCGGCTGCCATCGGAGTTAAGCCTGCGGTGGTCTATAAACTGCAGTTAGCGGGCGCAGCGGCTTGGGTCACTTAACCCCCAAACGATTTAACGCCGTGAATGTACAATATTCCCCGAACAATCCGGAAAAGGTTAAAGCGCATCGCACATTGCAAGCGAGGAGATGTTTGAACTGAACGGAGAAGTGAACAAATCTTTGCAGACAGGATTTCGCAGTGACGGTCAAGGCATCACTGATTTCTGATCATAAACGTCACAGCCTTTTTAGGTTAGGCAGACAACAAGTTATGGAATGCCCAAAAGGCTTCGCCAACAGTAGGAACCTACTGATGTTCAGCTATGAGCATTATTTTATATTATTGAAATAAAGCTTATATCGAACATCAGATGGTGGTACGATTTACAGTTACAAGTGGTACCTACGGATGTAATCGTATTTATACAAAATATGTAAATGTATTTAAAAAAAATATTTGACATACTTTGTTATTTACTTCCATGGTATATATAATATTTTAAAATACATATGTTTATACATAATAGGGGGAGGGGGGGGAGGGGGTTAAATTATAATATGACTGTGTATAAGCGGATGATGACCACGTTTTGGCAACCGTGAAGTGGGACGCACTCCGAGTGGGTGGAGTGACGACATCCGCTAAGTGGCTGGCGGCGGTTGGATGCGAACAGCTGAACATCGAGCTCAGTGGCGTGCCAGCGGAGAGGCCTACGTCCGGGAGTGGACAGGAATGGAATGATGATGATGTGTATAAGCAAAAGTCAAACAAGAGCAAAATAAAATGACCCAGTATGCAAAAGTATCAACATTTTCATCATTTCAAATATAGGTAAAGTAATCAGGTGACTATTAGTAACTACAGTGCAATCTGTTAAACGTATTGAAAACATCCAACTGCCAAGTTGAATTGTTTTTCCATTAGCGGATAGAACGTCAGCAAGCAATCGAATTTTTAAAATAAAATATACCAGATCAAATGCTCATTTTGAATTCAAGACCAATATTTCTCGATCTCGTATAATTCTTATCCGGTACACGCTTAATAAAGCCTTAACACCTTGTTAGATAAATCTTAATATGATTTGTGATGTATAAATCCTAAAGTGCGGTGGCCGGGCCGCGACACGAGATAATACCCTGAATTCGTATTCATATTTCGTTGTGTGCGAGGATTAACCGGGCAACAGTTTGCTGGGAAATGTTCCCGGTTAACCGGCTAGTGACGCGCCCGGGCGTCGAGTATTTCAAGGAATTCTACGATAGTTTTCTTCAGTTGCAATTCTTTTTATACTTCTAAGTGTAACACTCTATGGAAGCCTATGTCTGTGAAACTTCAGGAAGGCTTACAAAACTGTCGGCAGCAAGGGCAGTAAACGAATTGTTGCTTAACAACAACTACTTTTGAAGAAGGAATGCGTCCGCAGGTAAACTCATAACAGCTTTTACGACAAAATATGTCATATGTAGCGTTTATTTAAAGCTAGAAAAAATTCTGGAAGCGTTCTAAAATGCAAGTTCATAACAATCGCTTCTTTAGCGGCAGTTCAGTTAAAATAAAGTAAATACCCAGAGCAACTTATTTTTGGGGTCTTTTGTTAAGATAAAGGATTAATGGCATCCACAACTCTTTATAATCATGACAGGTTCATGAGATGACAGGTTCGTTAGCTTATAAATCATCATTATTACTTTGCTCCCGTTTACTGGTGGACATGGTGCTTTCCAGTAGCATTCCACTGAGCTCAATCTCAGTCTCTTGTGTCCCACCGGTGCCAGCCACTTCGCACACCGTCACACCGCCCGGCCGGCGCTACCTTTGGTTACCAGATGCAAGTGAACAGGAGAACTGAAGTCGAAATACCATCCCACGTAGAGACGGAGCAGCGGCGACCGGTGCTCATGCAGAGCCGCTATCGATTTTCTTATCGCTCGCTGTAAATAGTGATATATTTAGATTGTTGCGTAGGTTAGGTGTACATAGGAGAGATTTTCCTTTGAGGCCCGCAGAATAGCGAGAGAGGCGTGGGCTGGTGAATTATTAGGAAAAGTATCTTTTTAGAAGTTTATGCTTTAGATCATAACGTCTTGAAATTATGATTTTGCTACGAAAAAGAAAATACCTGAATATTGACATGTTTCGGCAGTTAAGCTACAATGGTTGTGCTTACTAGGTGACAAGTTTTCCGAATAGATACTGTTTTGAGACGTAGAAACTTGGATTGATTGTAGACAATAAACTTGTTATGAAAGCTTCAATTCTGAAATAAAAAAAATCACGATAAAGTCGATAGCTTTTTGAACTTTAACTTTGCCAAGTTTATAATTCACGTTAACTATTTGGAAATTACGTTAGAACTATTTCACGTTAACCATTGAGAAATTCTATTGAGGAACGTTATTTTATCTTTTATATACATGAATTGAATTCTATATTATCATACATCTGCGTAGTGTACGTATTATATGTATCTCTTTGATTCCTCGAACTTTGTCCTCGGGATTAGCATGTAGGAATGCTAACCCGACGGTGTGGGTTTGATTCCCACCCGGAACAAATAATAGTGTGAAGTAGTACTGACTGTGATATATTAATGACTACTTGTATGAATCAAATTTGTATTTACCCAATGGGATAGGCACATGATTGAAGACACCGCCGTAGGACAAGCTACCAGCAACGAATCTATGACCCTCTAACGACACTGGTATCCTGGCATGGGGTCGGTCAAAAATTAATTTTCCGCAATGACCCAGATAACAATTTTCTTATGACGTACCGAAAACTATCGACCACCGCCACGTCACTATTTACTTTAAATCGCGTTATATTACAATCAGAGAATGCTAGGCGCTGTATTTCCGCCTGAAACTTTCAGTACAGACCAACAAAGATAGTATAGTCACTTTCAAACTCAACCCTGTGTAACTGTCTTAAAGTTGAGTTTCCACTGCAGTGTCATAGGGGTTTTCTATGTTGTTTTCGGATGCAACTTATTTGTGAAAACATGAACGAGTGAGAGGGCATCAGTTGATTTTTATAGGTGTGAGAGAGATGGGTGTATACTAAATTTACGAAGCCACAGGTGGTGTACCTCGAGTACAGGCGCAAGCCGCTTTGGAACACGGAATGTATTATTTCTGAAGACCACTGAAGAAATCAAAACTGTATTACAACATAGATTTCAGTTATTTCCTACAAGGTAGGCATAGGACACTAGTACACTTTTCGCCAGCTACACTTACGTCCAATCATCTAATAAGTCGTGAGCCTAGGTCCCATACAAAGGGCACAAATCAGTTGGTAGATTTCATTCGTCTTTTCTTATTTCGAATGAGAACTTTGCGTATACCCGTAATTTAAAATACATACTAGATTGTGTGAAATTTCTACTGCACTAAAATTCCTTGGGCAGTTCTTACTCTCTGCATATGCGAGAGCGAAGGGATGTCCAACAAAATCCATAAGTACCATACTAGTGCGTCGCGTTAGAAAAATCGTAATGCCTCATGCGGTGCACTCCAAATCTAATTACGATGGTCATCCATCTCGAGATCGCTGATTTAACAGTTCCAATACTTACTCTAACTGTTTGTGACCCCGGATGTTTCCTTTAGTCTCTTACGAAGGACGGACTCTCACATTCTGGTACCAAGCTATAAGCATCTAAAAAAGTTCAGAGTTCTTTTAAATGAATGAAATGTAAATACCACATTTAATAAATACAAAAAGATTCAATTAAAAAATTAGAAACTGGGTTAGCAATTTCCTGGGCAACCAATTAGGTATTTAAACTTAATAAACAACTTAGTATTCAACTATTATTGCAGTTGTGTCAGTTTTATGGAATTCTAAATAATTACATCCCTAGTTTGTCGGACTATTTTCACATTTGGTATAGTTCCCAGGACTGGTATTTGTCTGATCGCGCGATTCCGATCGATGTACCTAAAAGAATCCCGGAACTGAGATATAGTTGAGTTTAAATTCGCAAAGTAGTATTGAAAGGGGTAAACTGCCTTTTGGTCTAGTGATTACTGATACTTCATAACTGAAGATAAACAGAAGTACTACTCTTTCGTACCTTAAACTATAAGGAAATACTGGCATGGTATAATTTTTGCTCCAAATAGTACAATATCAAAGTAGCGAAAATATTTTTCTTTTATTCAAAGAAATTACTATTTTATACTTATTTTACTTACTATACTTCGATTTTAATAACTCCGAAAAGTTACCCGTTAACCGAACTCGCTGAACGCCGACAATACAACAGAAGGTGAAATGAACAACAAACACTTTGTCGTCCATTGACTTATTACTATTCGTTCGGACTGACAAAGAACTTCGGAATCGGCCAATTAATTATGAACGCGTTTAACACATTTCTGTTTCAAACGATTCCCGTGAATTATAAAAGAAACACAATAACTGTGGTACGCTAATAACCACGAACATACTAATAGTGGCTCAATCCAGTTATAAGTTAGATCACAATATTCAATTTTCATTGTATCAATATACTCATCGTGTCGAATGTTTGGTTATCTCCTTGAAGCATGTCAGATACATATAGAAATAGGACATCAAGTAAATCGAAACTTTTAGACGAGAATCCCGATATCAATTCAGATAGATCTTCCGATACGACACGGATCAAGGGCAGCACCATTTTTTGATTTGCAAACTGATACGAAGACTAGCTTATTGAATAAAGGATCAGTTTCCGCTTGGAAACTAAGACTAACTAGATGAAATGGCACACAAAGTGGTAAAATAAAGAGTTCCACTAATCAAAATCGATGTAGCCGCTGTGTGAAAGGACGGCCCGATGCGTGGGAACTCATCCAACTGGCGTCGATGATATGTTATTAAATTACACCTGACGAGTAGAGCCATTTGATGGAGCGGAATGTGGAACAATTGACATGCCTGTACACCAAATTCCACACACCAAGGTAGAGCTTCCGCGTATGAATCAGCGCGCGTACAAGCAGGGCAAATATTAATTGTATCACAAACCACGAACAGTTTTTGAAGAGACATCCCCAAAATCAAATACAATGAGATGTTCCGTGTAAATATAGTATAATGTATAATTAAATAAATTAATCCTCATGATCGTAACCATGATGATATCATCTGATATGACTCACCGCGCTGGTTACTATACAGTTGCTTTAATATATGCCTACTTATATATATATGCTGTTATAATTTTGTCTCATCTAACGAGACATTCAATGCATCATGAACACATTATATGACACGGATTCGTATTTAACAGTGGAACAATAAATGAGTAGACAATGCTGATGGTATTTCAAGAAAAATATAAAAAAGAAACAAAGCCTGATCCAACAAAGAAAAAGGTAGGCAGAAGAGTGTGGTTACAGTGCCACGTATCACCAGTTGCGTTTACGACCAACTATGGAATAGAGTTAAAAAAAGGTCAATCGGCGAAGAGATGGAACGTCACACTGCGATCAGTATGAAATGTTATTTAAAATAAGTCAACCATACATGACCTTATCACGAGGAACCCGCAACTGAGCTAGGCGAGGTCGCGTGAACAAGATAATACATACATACATATGTTTTCGTACTCGCGATACGTTCGTCCTCAGCTACGCATCTGTTTCGCATCGGCCGCTTTGAAATTTAATTAGGCCTAGTTCCAACACATCAACACCGCACCGATGGCGCTCAGCATGCGCCAAGGTTGCACTCGTTCCTGGCATTCGCATGACAAAAGGACAAGCGACGGCCGTATGCTAATTTCGACACATCCTCTTAAGTATAACCTACAACTGCCTTCTACGGGAACTCCATGTAAGCAAATCACCAATTTAGCGAGTAATACTATTTTCAAAGTTTTAAGGTGCGATCCAATCGAAGAAAATCCTTTTTTTGTAAACACCTTCAAGTAACAATGATTTATTAAACATAGCATTAGAATTAGATCTGAAAAAGCTTTTTCTATGTTACTTTTCATATAAACGACAATAATAATAATAATATGTATTGTTATAAAATGGAATTTTGAAACTTTTTCTTCTTTTTTATAATTTTTCCAACTCATAGATTGTTATTGATCGTGGCCATGTCCCTTAGTAGGGCTACAGCAATTAACAATAGGTCTGGAGAAACTGAAGCATTTCTTCTTAGACCTTAGTCCCAAGATATTATTATTAAACGTTATTTGTTGGTCCTATTGATCGCGACTGACTGCGAGTTCAGCGGCTGGCAAGTGAGATATGTTCTCGGATGAACACGCTTGCCTAGACGAAGCCTCTAAAGGCTGCGTCGATGGATAATCTCTTTGAAAGGGCTAGTGGCGTTATGTCGGAACGCGACGTTCAGCGCCAAGCTGTCCATCTCATTTTACCGCTTTCGTTTGTCGAATTTTTCTTTTTTCATCTTATACATACGCGATTTATTTCAACACGTATTCATAATGACATACCTAAGATAACACTACCACCCAGGTAAACGGAACAAAATGTTAGTGGAATATAAAACTACTTTGTAGTGCTTATTAAATACATTATAAGTAGCGTCGGATTAAAATTGTGTGTTTAAACACTTTTTTTTTTTTGGAAAAAAAATTTTTTTTTTTGTAATTTCTTTAAGACTTTCCAAAGTTCCAACAGCGCCAGCGGGTGTACGCTAACTGTTGCGCGCCGCACACGGCCAGACGGCGACGTTAAAAACACTATTGTATTGATTTTGTTCGATTCCACGGTAAGACGACGGAACTTGCGAGGATATGGGCACCGTACTTATATTCCGTGCGCTTTAGTTTTGTTTACGTTGAAATTGATACGCGCAGCCATTTTCCTGTTGTGTTAACGAGTGGAAATCCCGGAGTTTTGTTCTGAAGTCGCACCGCTCACGGGATTTAGGCCTTGCGACAGCACAGACCAACGAACTTTTGACGGTGCAGCGTAAATCGTATGTTTTAACGCGCGTTAGGGTCAGATGGGTGAAATGTTCCGGAAATTTCCACGCGCCGGGATAGCGAAAAGGGGTTGTTGTGTTTGCAGTTGCTAGATGTATTGTGTTATATTAGTATGTTGTATTGTAATTTTTATACACTTCAGTCGTCGTCGCGTCTCCGGGAACTACGTGCTCGTGTAAGGGAGTGATGAAAGTGGAAATACGACAGTGTATGTAACAATGGACATGTTTGGTTCTTGATGGTCTCTGTGCACCATCTGATCATGTGATCTGGAATAATGATAATATAACTGTAGGTTACAGATTTACATGGGACTCATATGACACTAATTAAAACTGCCTAGATTCCAGTAATATTTAAGAATAAGTAACAATTATATTACAGGTTTAGAAATCATCTAAATTATATGATAGAGCAGTATTTAAAACACATGTATAGACATTTTAAATACGATATATAACAGTTAAAAATACCAATATCTTATATGAGAAAGATCTAAGTTAGAAAACAAAAT
>DWEI01000498.1:0-21459 GCA_018245875.1 Mysoria ambigua
AACCGGTGAATCGTGGGAATGTTCTGCATTCCTCTGCCTACCCCTTCGGGGATTACAGGTGTGAAGTTACGTTTATTCTTTTCTCCTAACGACGTTCACTTATATTCAAAGAAAATGTAAGAACTCGCCTACAATCACTAAAACCATCCTGTAACATATGAAAATGCTGGTAACCAGTGGTCATCCCTGGTGGGAGCATGATTGAAAATTAAGTATTCTATATTATATAAAATTACTTATAATACCTACTGGTAGATTTCAGTACAAATGACACTTATTATTAAAACATTTAAAATTTCGGTTACATTTATCCAGTTTGTTTGTGATTGTGGAAAATGCTTAGCATATTGAATGACTGCCTCGCTGTTAGTGTTGTTTGCAAGTGTGATCGCCGATCCGGAGGCCCCGGGTTCGATTCCCGAGGCGAACACCTCAAAATATTCTAATTTAAATTTTCCAGTAGTGGTTCGGAGTCTGGATATGTGCCTGATGCATGGCAATAGGCTCGTACCTATAACGTAATAGGACGCAAACGTACCTGGTGAAATATGCGAGTGTTCTGCATTCCTCTGCTTACATCTTCGGGGATTACAGGCGTAAAGTTACGCTTTGCATATTTCTATCGAAAAGCAGCTGTTGTTACAGCTATTCCTGATCTTATCAACATAATAACTAACTATATGCGTACTATTACTGACTGGACTAATATTAGATACTTACATTAATATTCCATTATTCTCGTTACCAATGCACGACATGTGTGATCCAAATAAATGTGCCTCCTCAAGGCGAAATATTCAAATAAAATATAAAGGAAACTTACTTTAGCAGCAGTTAAATGACTCTTGACGTATTTATACACGACTAGATGTGCTCGCGGCTTCGCTCGCGTTGATATCAGTATATCACAAAGTTTATCCCCCGTAAATACCGACCTCGTGGGAATTCTAGGATAGAAAGTAGCTTATATGTTGCTCCACAGAGAAAAGAAAAAATCAAATACTAAGACAAAAAAGATGAACAGGCGAGCTAGGGGTGAGAGCCGAGGGGCGTAACGCAGACGTCAGGCCGGCATATCTTACTTCATTTGGATAAGGATTAATATCATGTTTATTAAAACACCTTCACAAATAATGTATTATTTAAGAACTATTTTGTTAACCATAAAAATGGTTATAGTGGGTTAACATTAAAAGATAGACATATGCTGTCACACACTTTTATTTAGAAATTTTAGAGGGGAACAATTTTGTAGTACATGATTTTTGAATAACTTTCAATGTTTACTTAGTGCACACAAGGAAAGCTCTAAATTTTGCCATTGTCGCAATATTTTTTAATGCCTCTCCTCTCCTATTCATCTTAGTGTGATGTTATATAGCCTTACATGATAAATGAACTATCTAACTCTGAAGAATTTTTCATATCAGACCAATATTTCCCGAGATTAGCGTGTTCAAACAATCAAACAACCAAACAATGAAACAAACTCTTCAGCTTTATATTATTAGTATAGAAGTATAGATACCTAAGCATTTTCCAGCCGACATTAATTTTAATTCCTTGTTTATAATCAATTTCATAGTGACATTGATAAAACTTCTAACAATAATGAACTTCCTTATATAATCATAGATTTTAATGAATCACTACATATAACCATATTGTTATTCATATAATGTTGACCAATTGTGTTCCATGTAAAATTAATGTATAATACTGAATATTTAGTAATGTTAATGTGAATTGTACAAGCTACATTGTCAAAAGATAAGAGATAACATTATCATTACGGTAACAGTCATTAGCCAACTTGTATATGGTACTGTAATGACAATCACACCTGATTGATAGCCTGATTAATAGCCACCAATTCATCAATGAACACTCCGGAATAAAACAAGCTCCATAGAAACCATGTGGGCTAAATGAGATCAACCTATGAAAAACATTCACAAACTTGGATCTACATACATTATTATCTTAGTATTATTGATCTATTGGTTCAAATTTTAATTTTTCTGACCCTTACATCTTCCCACTGTTAGAACATGGGTTTCCTCTCAGAATGAGAGGGTTAAGGCCAAAGTCTGCCACACTGGTCAAGGGTGGTTTGGCAGACTGCACCTCAGAGAACAATATTTTTTTTAGAAGTTTAAGGTGTGTAGGCATCTCCATAATTTTTTCCTTCACCATTATAGCTTGTGATATTTAAACATAAAACACACATTTTGTAGAGTGATGCATGCTAGGATTTTAAGTAATTTGAACCTGGGCTCTTGGAGAGAGAGAGGTTGATACTACTGCACATTGCATTTTCTAATGTTTTCTTGCAGCTACTCGGCCATCTGATGCTCGTGGCGCGGTCGCTGGGCTCGGAGAGGGCTCCGGGAGGCTGGCGGCTGGTCATCAACAACGGAAGACATGGCGCCCAGTCGGTGTACCACCTGCACCTGCACGTCCTGGGCGCCAGGCAGATGGGCTGGCCACCAGGTTAAGTTGGCTGTTGATAGATGGCTAGCAGCAGCATTTTGGTATTACTAAAATATTGAGGGCACTATCACGAAATGATTCATAAAAATACCGAAATTCTTCGAAATGGTTTTCCTATGTGATATTGAAAACAAAAGTAGTTTTGAAATCACACACGCTTCGTTTGCTTAGATTTTTGTAATCCATTATCTCAGTCATTTCTGTATTTCGACCGAAGGCCTGGACGATATGTCGATAATCAAATCAAATCTAATAATTCTTTATTCAAATAATCTTTTCCAAGAACTTTTGAATCGTATTTTTTTAATTTTTAAAAATAAATTTTTAAATTTAATAGTTTACCACTGGTTCGGAAGGTGAAGCTACTGAGAAGTGCCAGCAAGAATCCTTACTATAGTATCTCGAAGGTAATGCGTACGAGGGTATATTTATTAAAATATATACACACACACACTCATTTGTATATTTCGTTATATCTACAATATTCGTATGACGACGTGATCATACGAATATTTCACCCGGATGTAAATCGAATCCACGACTTTCGGCTTAGCAATCAGATAACCAATTTGGAAAGCAATGGTCCAGTTAAATATAGCGAACAATTAAAACGACATTTAGGCATTTATATCGGTCTGTTCATAGGAAAAAAAATATTCAACGCGACCAGAGCAACGCAATTCCGTTTAAACAGTAATGAAACTAATTCTATCACACTCGATGTCCGGACGATAAGAACGGGGCCGACCGAAGTCTCGTGTGATAAGTGGCAGAGCGACGTAATCGTCTCTACTAATGAATAATACGCGCAGCATTTTGTTACGTCACTCGTTTTGTCATATTGTTAAAGTTACGTCCAATTTACTTTGTCGTTTCTTTTCGTACGTAAATTGAAAAAAAGTCGGTGTACTGTAATGTGATGATTGTGTGTGTTCTCCCTTTAATGTTGACCCTTCGTAGGAATTTCGTTTGTTTTGCTTTACAAAATTATTTGGAAATCTTCGAATTGTTGTGTTTTATTACAGAACATTATTATCGTAAATATTTATGATGGTCGCAAGCTAAGCTTGCTTCTGAGAATCTTCTGCTTCTCTTAAAGAAAAGCACAGAAAGAGATTCGATTCTTCTGTTCTTCAAAATATAGGAGGAATCGATTGTACTATCTGTAAGATACATCGAAATACTGAAATCAATATTTATATTTTGGTTGCAATAATATTTGTCATTGAATTTACATGAAATTATTACTCTGGTACATATTATCCTATCTCTACTATGTCTGTCATAGTGTAGCTATAGGCCTCCATTATATTGTTCTATAAATCTGTATTTTATTTCAGCTGTGCCTGTTGAGAAATAAAAATTATATGATTTAATGTAGCATAAATTTTTCGTTATTGAAATGCTTCATGAAAATTTATTCGAGATTTTATGAAAAGTGAAATGTGAAAATGAAAATTTTTAATATATATATTTAAATATATTTTACACTTGAAGTAGCTGCTTCCGATTTATGAACAGACATTCAGATCTGATCTGATTCGTGCCTAATCAGATATCTGTATATTTTGGTGATAGTATAAGCTTTTGACACAATGAGAAAGTCGAGAATTCTGTTTATTAAGATCCATGTATATTTCTAATGCCACCGCCAATCCAGGTCTTCGAGGTCAATATATGTTAGTGTTGTATTATCCGGGGCTTAGCATAGTATATTTAAACATGTATACATGTATGATTCGATATCAAAGAGATAACTAAAGAATACCTGTGTCATATAGCGGCCATTGGTGTAAAAAAATATTAATTGTAATATGATTATTAGTTTTAAATAAACACTGAGTGTTAATTATAAGATAGTCGATATGTTGAATATTGGTAGTGGAATATTTATGTAAATTGTTCATCAATTGAAAGTATATATTAGTAATGTAGTCACTAATGTTAGTCTTGACAGAAAAAATGAAAGATTGTTTTGGATATATCTACAAAATAAAACATATACAATATTTTTTTAGCACAAATGAAGTAAATGTTTTCCCTTAAATTCCAACTTCAATAAATTAGGATTTCCAACTGCAATATATTTGAATTTTCAACTTCAATAAATTTGGATTTCCAACTTCAATGAATTTGGATTTCCAACTTCAATAAATTTGGATTTCCAACTTCAATAAATTTGGATTTCTAACTTCAGTCAATTTGGTTTTTCAACTTCAATATATTTGGATTTCCAAATTCTATGTTTTAAATAGCTTGAAACAACCCATTTACTCCCTAAATTCATATCTATTGATTCAATGTTCTGTTAACTTTAGAATGTTCCAAATGTTGGTCAAACGTTTTGAGCTAATGTAGATAAGGCTCTTTATCAGGTTCTCTCAATACATTGCATATATTGGCGGTACAGCGGTCTATGTCAGCCATACACTAACAGCTAAACATTGGCGCCCACATAAGAATTCGCTTGCAAATTTTGATTCTTATTAAGTTTATCACTTTATGAGTTTTGGGA
The DNA here is from genome assembly GCA_018245875.1 of Mysoria ambigua. Taxonomy (NCBI): domain Eukaryota; kingdom Metazoa; phylum Arthropoda; class Insecta; order Lepidoptera; family Hesperiidae; genus Mysoria; species Mysoria ambigua. Next base: position 5,009 of record DWEI01000498.1, read on the forward strand.
GTAATACAAAAGATTCAAATTTTCATTCCTCAAATTATACAGTCAAGGAACACGTTTGAGATCGTTATGAGCAGTTAGACGGGAATTGGTACTGTTTTTAATTCAACATTGATGCCGACATTTTAATGTCAAAATTGACACACTTTGGTGTCCTTTTAAACTCTTAGAGTGCAGTAGGGTTGCCAAATTAGTTTTTTTTTATATTTTCCACATCTGAATATAGATTAATAAAAATAATAAGCAAAAGCTTATAATACGGTGGCGGTATTGGAATGTTACAAAATGGGTGCGTTTATATAGCTGAATAATGAATAGGACAGAATGCCACAGTTTGAAGCCGTTCAACACTTGGAATCTCAATTGAATTCGATGTTTGTGTAACTCAGATTGACGAGTTGTAACGTGATGTAATGTTTGGTTTATGATGTCCTTTATGTCCTTGCCTTGGTTTTAAAAAAGCTGTTCTTGACTGTGTGGCTGTCGGTAATAAAGTCACGCAGGCTTCCGTACTCCGAAGGGCATGTAAATCAACGTATCCAGATTTTTATCCTTGTCGTGAGTGACTTTAAATGGGAATTTATAATTTCCGAGATGTTACGGCATTGTCCCCTTGTGTGAGTTGAGACAATAAGAGTGTTTCACAATTACATGTTCACTATTATTTACATATTTGATAAAATGTAATTCAATTCCCAAAATAACGTGGACAATTTTTGAACATCTTTTTCGTCTTCATGGCGTAATGCAAATTTTATTTTTTCCAAAATGGATAGATATTCCAGTACATACTAAGAAAAGTGCGCAGTAAAAAATATATTTATACAAAACGCTTTCTATTGCGAGTTGCCCTTTGGCATGAATATCATCTCGTGTAATTGCGGATTTTTGCTTTTAATGGTCACTTTTCATATCCAAATATTACATTAAGTTCAGCTATAAATCTGCAATATCAACTTTATAATTAAATTGTAAGAAGTTATCTAGTCAATTTATTTTTAATTTTATTTCTCACGTTCTTAATGAATTTAATCAAATTATATTTTTGTGTAATTAATGCACATTTATATTTAAAGTTTCAATTCTGTTTAAATTAGTCGTTAGTCTCAAACTGTGGTATTTTGACAATTTTATTCATGTTCTTTCTATATTTACATGGTGAATGTGTAAATCAAATATCTATTTATAAATCAGGGCGAAGGTTGACAGTCGCTGGCCAATCAATATGTCACAACTGTAAGGCAGTGGTTGTCAAATTGTATGTATTGTATTGCAATAAAATTATAAAGCACAGATATATAAGAATAATGGATCGTTTTAAACCAAAAGTTGGCCAAAACATAATATTTCATACAATATATTATATGTGGGTATATTAAATGCCCAGTGAATTGTATGAGCTGCCTATGGGCAGAGGCTAAGCTTTGCGATCCACAAACTGCATGCCCAGTGTGAGGATTATAAGTATAACCCCTCGGCGCAAGCTTTGTCCAGCTGTGGACTGCGATATGCTGATGATGAAAACGATTATGATGCATACATTATAGTGCCTTATACTACATGTCTTCCTTCAAACGAAGAATATGGCTTACTATGTTATAATTAGACTTTAATAAACTGTACACAAAATAGTTTATACAACCCGGCTCCGAAAACTGTGAACTAAATTTATGTGATTCAGTTTAATTTGCTTTGAAAAAATTGGTACAAATAACTTGAGCCTGAACGTCCTCGAGTGGTCCGATTATATTATTTATAATCAGTCCTTACGTGCAGCAGGAAGAATGGTTATCTCAAAGTAAGCCTAGTTCTAAGATTGTCCTATATTGTATTTTAGTCACGTAGTTAGTAAAAAGTTTAAGGTTTTTTTATTATAGAAATATATAAATATCGCGTTGAGGTATATTTGTTTATGATTAATTTATGTAATAAGCAGATTATGTAATCAAAAGGATGCTTTTGTTCCGTTATTTTTGTTTAGTTGAAAAAATAATGCGATCTGGCATTTTTTTCATTCTGTTGTTTAGAATTTAATTTGCTTAAATTCTGTAACCAAAGGTTGAATTAAATTTTGTTATTTGTGATTATTGTTTTATTTACTAACATTTAGGTGCCGTTATCTATGAGGAAATTCTTCGTATATACCCTTACAATGGCAACGACAGAATTGCAAAAATAATAATTTTATTTTAACGGTCACACGGTGCTTGTTGATCCCAAACTAGATAGAGTGTATGCTATGGTAACGACACATTTAAAAATCCAATTGTATTATTGTGTAAATACATGTATCAGACACCGAACAATACGCATTTGTTGTGTCTATTCCAAAATACAATCTGTATAACATTTTTATATTTGTATGTATATAATTTTTGACTATGAGTGGTGTTAATAAGACACATGTAATTAGGATAAATATCAATACCGAGTACTTAAAACACAAAAATATTACTTTAGAATTGTATGTTTATTGTTCATTATAATTACAAGTACACACAAGGAGGTGGACATAGGGAGGCGTACACTATTGGAGCTGGCGCGCAAGGTGCGGGCAAGCAGGGGGCCGCGGGTAGCGCTGCGAGCAGGGGTGCAGCTGCTGCCAGGGCGGACGTCAGAACGGTCGGCAGAGCCGCTTCTAGCAGCGGGGGTAGAGTTGCTGCTAAAGACGATGAAATGGTGGTCGCTAAAAGTGGCGCCAGCGCTGGGAGCAGTTCAGGCAGTCCGGGGGGCAGAGCGCACGGCGCCGCGGCCAGCGCCGGCAGCACCTCCACTGCGGGCGGCGAGAGGCAGTACGCCGTGGCTGGAATACATTGGCAGCAGGCTTGCTGTTGGCAAAGAAATAAAATGACGTGGAAATAATATTGGATGGAGATGACGAAAGAACTCTCTTAATGAATATTTGCCACCCTAGTTCATGAAATGTTGTTGCGATATAGAGCAATACGTAATAAGTATATTTCATAGAACACATGTATTAAATGTAATTCGCCAATTAAGTTTGTTTGGTGTTACATATTCGTGATCATTTCAAATGACACATTATAAACCAGAATAACATACCTGCAGCAACAGGGCGAAGCAAAACAGCGTCAAAGCCTCCATGATCGAGTCCGAAGTGATGGCGCCGTCTCCAATCCTACCCTATATTCGTTATTTTATCGCTCGATGGCAATATGCAACGTAATCATGTTACTAAACTATGCTAATTTGCGTAACTTTTGGCTGTATTATTGCATTAATCGTATCTAGGTTGCTGTAATTTGTCACGTTTAGGTAAGTACAAAGTTTTCAATCAGTGCGTCCTACTCGTCGTTACATACGGAGCTGATACGTGGACACCCACAGGGCGGCTAGTCCACCAGCTCAAGGTCACGCCACGTGTTATGGAGCGAGCTATGCTCTGTCTTTGGAATAGGATGTCACTACTCCCCATAAGCGTAGTAAGAATATTCTCACGCCTCTAAACCTATAAAACTCAAAAATTCTCATGTGTTTTGTGATTTTTGTTGAAGCCTTGAATAAGCTTTCTGTCAGCCTAGTCTATGGTCTTAATCGCTGCTATTCTGAGAGGCCCATGGTCAGCAGTGGTAATTTAAATTTGGTAATTATGTCAAAAAAAATAATAATACGCAATCGTATCATTATTAAATTGTTCTGAAATAATGCAGATAAGCAATACAGTAACGAAATATTCAATGAAGAAATTTTGATACAGATATTATTGTGATTTCTGTTTTTATCGAACCCGCCCAGGAGATTTTGTACTTGGCTATTCACGGCCGGACATTGGAACCCAGAGCATCTGTATGGTTACAATGATTGCAACCCCACCGACATTCAGCAAGGATTCTTATCACTTTTAAACCCAATGATGTATACAAATCAATACGTCGGGCACAAATCCAGACTTGATATTAGACTAATGGGACTTTCATATAAGAAAAACGACAGGCGGTCGGAGTTCAAACCTCGGGTTGAACACTAGGATTTTTCTAATTGTGGCTCGAAGTCCGATAAAGTGTCCGATGTACGTCACTAGGCTCACCAACAATTACGTATTGTGACGTTAATGTAATTGATGAAGCGTGGTACTGTATTGAATTCCTCTAGCTACCTCTTTGGGGATTACAGGCGTGATGTTACGTTCATAAAAGGAAACAACACGAATACTAATTGAAAAATATCCTCTCTGTCTACACAATCTAACTCCTATATAAAGTTTGTTCTACTTGTTGTGGTACTCGGTAATTGCTTACGTGACTGCCCCCACGTCCTCTTCCCCCGTCGCGTCTAATCATTTTGTCGACACGAGCACGTCATCGCGAGGAGTCGTTAACGCAATTTCGAACACTTATCTGTCTATTGATTCAGATTGTGCAATGGAAATAGCTAATGATAAAATTATATTAGGATGTAGAAACAAGTGACCTCCGCTTGGAATTGCTATTAGATCGCTTTATTGAATATTTTTTGAGTCGTATTATTTCAGTTCACTTACATTCGCCATGTTTATTATGTGGTATGTTATTATATACATATATTATAATAAGTATTATTAAGACTACAAAATGTTTGTAATTTAGATTTTCTAGTAGTGGTTCGGAGTCTGAATTGGCGGCCGGTGTATGGCAATAGGCTCACCAGCTAACTCACTCACGTAACTGGTAAAACGTGGGAGTGTTCTGCATTCCTCTGCCTACCTCTATGGGGATTGAAGTTACGTTTATAATTATTAATATCTCAGCGTATCTTAATTTGAGCGTAGTACAACTTGTCCGTCCGCACCTAATTGGAAATAGTATTAATGACTCACAAGTATCAATTAATTTGCAAGTATGATAAATAAATCCCTCGAAACATAAATGTGGACGTCACGCACAAAACAATTTTGTTTTATTTTTAAATCACTACTTCTCGCTTTTGCGTTTGAAAGTATTTAATAAAAAAGTATCCCACTTAATACTGCATAAACTATAAGTTACGCTAAAATCACAAACCTCTCTAGTTGTTCCCGTGCGACACACGGACAGACACTCTTATACACTTCTGCTACGAAACCCTGATAAACCTCGGGCAACGTTATCATTTTTCGCAGTAATGTAATAAAACTAAAAAAAAAAACTATATTTTTATTTGATTTGATAATTAACATTGACGAATATTATAAATACAAAAACTTTCGTTAATGTGTAATGTTATAATAATGAATTTAAAAAACTTAATCCTTCAACAGGTCTCATTTATGTTAAGATAAGTATCTACTTAAAATATTATGATTAATAAAAATAAAATTTAAATTTAATTTAAGAAATCAAATGCTTATAAATATGCATTTGCACTTAATTCAATGCTCATTAAGAATGTTATTGTTTGGCGTATATGTGAAATTTTAAATTAGTGAATCTTCCAGACCTGTTTCATAAAATTGTTTTATGTGATATTACAATTTTTGATCAATATAAAGACGTTAATTACAAGTTTTCTGTTTTGTAGAAGGATGTATGTGAGAAGCGAGTTATGTCTTCTTTCCCTGCACCACCAGCCCGCCGCATCTCCGGCTGGACGTTGGCCTCCCTAAGCTCTGGCCCCCAGATTGCGCTCTGGTAACGACAGCCACCTGCTCGCGGCCCCTCACTGCCTCTCTTCGAAGAGGCCATTAATAATAACAGATGTTGGTATTATCAATAACATGTAATACTTTTCATTGACTTCAGGTGCACTTTATGACTTTAATGAACAGAGTAACCACAGTTTTCATTTTCAATTGTCATTTATTTTTAATTTTTTTACATTTTGAACTTAAATAAATAAATTTTATTTTGAAATTAATGTAACACCGCTCATCGAGAAATATTTTAATATATATTTATTTATAACCTTAGTAAAAATAATAATGATATCGATTCTAATGTTTTAAAATTATTAAAAATTTGTGATCATCATCATCATTAATTAATTAATTATTCCTCTGTTGGAGTTAAGGCTCTTTCTAAGATAAGAAGGGTGAAATCAAAATTACTCAAGCTGGCCAAGTGCGTATTGATAGCCCTCAAACGGTTTACTGAGGGTTATGTAGAACTATAGATAGGATGTAATGTACAAAAACGAAAAAAACTATATATTCAGTTATGTCCCTAAATTAAAACCTTAGACTGAATGGAACAGGAGGCAAAAATCTAAACCACTAAGCTATCACTGCCATTGTAAAATTTTGTACATTATTAGCCAACATAAACATATATTTAAGTAATATAGAGGTCTTCGAATTTAATTAACGCGAAAGGTTTTGATATAAAATTGCTTGACTTTATTAGCCTTATTACTGATCATTAGCCTTACGGTTATTATGTCGTGTGTGAGTAATGGATACACACAATAACAAACAACCTCATAAATAATAAAATTAAGATAACTTTATTCGCGATATGCGTGAAATGTATTAGAAAAAAATTAAACCAAAGGGCCATAGAGAGCGGGCCTAATGGCGCCCCTTGTGAGATGCCATTTCTAGCAACGGACTAATTTCGACCGATGATGACAATGTAAAAAACGTTATATCCACAACTGTTACGCATTAAGTACTTTTTCAATACTTTTATAAATATATTGTATTAAATTTTATTATAAATAGAGTTTATTATTATCTTGCTAGGAATTCTAGGACCCTTTTTTAAGAACCGGGATAATTATTATCAACATTTTAAGTTTTCGCAAATCCAAAGCACGAATGGTTTATATAGCTCGTAAAATCCAGAATAGGATTTTTTTACAAATATAAGATCCATATTAGGACGTATCTATGCTTCCCTTTAGTCTGAATCGTGACTAAAAGCCAGTGTGTCACATAAAAAATATTATACATAATTTTGTACGATGTTAAAATTAACTTAATTAATATTGTTTTACAAAAAGCAAGCAACTACCACCAGCTACAAGCGAGACACTACCTATCGTTACTAGATCCTGTGGAAATATCGCCAGATTGCAGGGTAATATGTAACTTTAAAAATCCCTACACATTCTAAATTCATAACACTTTTCCTAAAAGAAACTATTCAGTTTTTTTACGCATAATACGAGGAGAGCAAGAGCAAGAATAACGCAGGTGCAGTAATCGTTTGAAATATTTTTAATGTCTAACGTACGAAACGTCTCTAGCACCCTTTATAAACAAAGGATTGATTTTTTAACAAACTTATATAAACCAAAGGCTCATTTCAAGGTAATATTTTTAATAGGTAACGTTCACACAATGTAAGGGCTTTTGAAAACATGTACTAACATAATACTTATTTATGCATACTAATATATGTGTTTTATCGAGATTTCATATATATGTATGTTCTTAACAAATAAATATTATGAACTTAATGATTAGATGCTAAATTAAAAAAAAAAACATTCTGACCAATAAAACCAACAATTACATGTTCCGTAAGTTTTAATTTTTTCTGCCATTTGATTTGAATGGAAACGTTAGAAAAATAAAAAATCCGAAAATTCAAATTTCGAAATTGGATTGTCTAATAATTGTCACGATGTAACGACTATACCTATGTATTGCGATATTCTGTCATCTTTACCCCATGTGACTATTGTATATATAGCATATATCTCTCGTAACCATTAATCGCTCGACGCCGCTCGCCGCCTGCGCGCCAAGCGCTCGTCCTGCTATGGCGTTGTCGTGCCGCGTCACCGGCGCCGAAACTCGCTTACGCGAGGCGAATGTACATTGCCTTCGGGCCCTAGCACACCCTCTACAAACGACAAACACACTGAAACATTGTACATATTTATATAGCATTTTCATTACAATCGTTCAGTTTCATAAATCTAACCATTGTTTCTGACATATCTAAATTTTGGAACGCTTGAAGGTCAAGCAAACGACAAACGAAAATTGGCGGCTTGACAACTGCTCACGGTTCGATATAAACTCAAATCAAATGTACCTATTACGTTTCTGCGTTGTAAGGATGCTGTGTATAAAAGTCTACCAGTTTTAATACACTCCAGTCTCCCTAAACCGGTAATACAAACGCAAGCATCGCCGTCGAGCAGCAGTGGCTCGCGCGCTCCGGAGCCCACGACGCTGCCGCGGCGGGCCGAGCCCGCGGTCGCCGCGCGCCCGCGTATTGCCCGAGACGCGACTGCCGAGCTGGTCTTGTAGGAACATGCGCGGACGCGTCCAGAGCATCGACGCCGAGATTCAGAAATACTACTAGCGCCATCTATTGTTGACTTATAAAAGCTATCTATATTTTAGAAAAATCTATAAACTATTTTTTACTAAACCACACAACTGGTTTTTTATCATGATTTTTCTTATATTTCCAGAGCAATTTATGCTCATTCAAAACATCTATGGACTAAATTTTATCTTGGAACCGTTGTCCAATGCCGAGTCTAAACTTATATTAGTTTTGGTAATCCTTCGCTACGCCCTTTGTGCAAAACAGAATGAAAGCGTCGTTCACCTTGTTCACTTTAAGCAACAAGAAGACTAAAGAGAAATACCGTGTTTAGGAAAATTTCAGCAATGTCTGTTGAAGAATAAGAACCAGTTCCCAAAATATAGCTGTGTATAACTGTTGTCAGACTGTATTATTTCCGTTTCGACTAGATGTATTAAACTAAAAATCAGTAAGTAAAAAAGAGCTTGTAAAAGGCAACATAATCATTTAAGATTAATAATAAATATACATAGACCAAGTCCTGAAATTTAGGCAACGAGAGACTCATATAAAATGGTTGTAATACGATCAATTTTAATGGGTTAAAGATATCCTGCGACCGTTACTCGCCGTAACATAAAGATGCGGCACAAAAGTGAGCCAAATGTGACGTAATCCCATAGCGGGTAGAGTAGTACGGATGCTTTTCATGGCGTGATAGATTAGTGCGTAATACCTCCCATCAGGTTCAAATCTGAATCGATTGTCAACCCCCAACCGATCACTAATATATTTAGCTAATCTGTATAGGTAAGAGATAGAGAGGTGGCGGACGCGAGGACACGACGCATTTCCACAACAGATGGAGCTAGTGTCAGAACTGAAGCGGTGGACATTCAATGCACAGGCGGCGGCTCGCGGGGCGGCGCGGCGCTCGCGGGGGCGGCTGGCGCGCCCGCGGGCCGCGGCGGGGGCGGCGGGGGCTCGCTGGCCGGTCCTACGCGAGGTACGAGTACGTGTCCAGCGTGCCGGGCGCGCGCTCCAGGTACTGTCTGTCTATGAGCGCCTCGATACACTTTTTGATCATCGCCACTGACGGCGCGAAGGAGCCGCGCGCTTGTGACACCACTTCTTGGATTAGCTCCGTATGGCGTAGCACCTGTGAATGAAATTATTCATTTAAATAAGTACACGCGATATGTGCGCCCGTTACGTACGAATTTACAAAGGACGGTACTCCAAGGTCATGGTCGCTAGTGTTAATGATTTTCTAAAGAGTCTTTAATTGGGTAATAAAATTAAAAAACTATAGAATTTGATTTTAAAGAACAAATATAAGGATTGTGTGAGGCTTCTTTCAAACATTTTCTGAAGCCAAACAATTCCTGGCTCAGTAAGATCGAGGCTGGAGATACCCCGAGCAGTTAATACCGACCATTATTGGTGAATAATGTATCTTGTAATTCATAGAAACTCAATATAGATTAGTGTCGAGTTAGGGGGACGTCATGATATGAAATGACATATCTACAACTCGACAGGAATCAATATTGAGATAGTCTACGATTCATTTTATTACGATTCATTCTATTACTATACAGTCTACTATTCATTCCCTGCGTGCTGTATTTGAGACCATGGTCACCTTTCTCTGTTTCATGATCCTGACGAGCGCGGCCTGCAGGTACATCTTGCGGTCGTCCTCGCAGTGCGCGTCGCCCGAGTGGTTGGGCGCGGGGTTGGACGGAACTATACTGATCATACCTGTTAGAGAAAGAGACAACGAGAGAACTCGAATTAATATGATACGTACCTATTTAATTAAATAATAAAATTGATATGTGTAATAACAATTAAATTCACCAGCGAGCGGTTATGATCAAATAACAACTCCCTGCAGCCAGTCTCGCACAAGAATGCCTCTCAGTGCACCATACACTATGATATTCCAAAAAGTGCTCTTTCTCACCGTGCATTCCGATATTGGCGGCGCTAGTTATGCGAAGCTTGGTCCGTTTGCAGGTGAAGGCCAGGTTGAGGACGATCTCGGCGCCCTCCTGCTGGCCCTCCATGTCGTCGCTGGTGAGGAAGCCGGCCTCGACGATGGGCTTCACCTGCCGCAGCCAGTTGTCGCCCTCCAGCTGCAGCGCGTCCTTGGCCTCGCGCACCAGCACGCGGTCCGCCGTCTCGAACATGAGCAGGATGGCGCACTGCAAGCGCGGACGACGCACTGTACTTACTGCGGGAGCTCGACACAGTATAACTAATACAGTAGGCTACAGAGCTACATATATGGGGTACGAAGCACATGCATGAAAATGTATTACCAGCGTGAACTGTTTGCAGGTTACCCAATTCTGATCTACAGTTTCTCAATAGATATCATAAAATGTATACAAATAGAAAGCCTCTTCTCCTACTATGAATCATAAATGAAAAATGCGAACCAATGAGATCTCTACACGATATTCCATGATAAATGACCGACTACTCGTCATGGTCACGTCGTGAGACGACAGTCAGTAGTCGCTTCTGATTGGAAATGTCGAATAACAAAGGCCCGACGCTTTTAGTCTACATCCTGGAAATGTCTATGCGCTCACATGCTTCTGTGGCAGTGGTGCTGCCACTCACCTGCAGCGTGGTGGCGTTCAGGTGGTACACCCTCGGCGTGTAGCGGATGCGCAGGTCGCCGGAGCACAGGTGGTGCAGCCAGGCCAGGCGGCGCCCGCTGAACGACGAGCGGTAGAACGCCTCGAACAGGCGCGCGGGCCGCTCCAGCTGCGGCGGCGGCGCCAGCGGCGCCATGGCCCCGCCCAGAGGCCACGCCCCCGCTTGCAACACCTAACAAATATAAAAAAACACTGATTTTTTTATTAAACTCAGACACATCACTTCCACAAAAAAACAGCTTACACTGTCACATTCCGGTCTTCAAATTCGTAAGATACTCATTAAAAGGAACTTCAATAAGAGACAACTTCAGAAGCATTAAAAATATTAGGACATGAAAACAATGAAGCAAGTCAAAAATCATGTTGAAAAATAGTAGGCTTTCCTACGTATATTACGAAGGAGTGGGAGATAACGTAATAAACTTTTATAAACAAGTTATTGATATTTAGTGAGTAATGGCAATGCGGTGGCCAGCGAGCGGACACACCTGTATGGAGAAGCCCGTTTGCGTGGCCATGCCCGTCTCGCGGAGGTGTCGCTGGAACTTGACGTTGAGGTCGGTGGACACGGCTATGTCCGTGAACATCCTGTGCAGTTTATTCGTGAACTCGTATCCGCAAGCCGCCTGGAACACAGCATAAAACGAACCACACGTTGTATTTATTCACATTGGAAAAAAAGATCGCAATCGATCACGGAGCTAACCAAGAAACTAGTTTGTTATATATCACCTTGAGCCGGTTGATCATGGCCTCCTCCTGCTCCATGGAGGAGGACAGCTGGTGGATGAGCCGGCGCGCCAGCCCCCGCGAGTAGTGCTTCTGGAATATGTCCTTGTCGTCCACGTACTTGAACACCACGATGGCGGCCGTCAGCTTGTCCTCCGCGTCCGCGTCCGCCGCCTTGCGGCGCAGCAGGTTGTCGCAGTACCTGCGGACAGAATCCCATATACATATTACTGGATAATGAATACACTTTCTTTTTATATAAATCAGAGTCTTTTAACATATCTCTCACCCCCCCCCCCCCCATCTCAAACCAAACTCGGTGTTTATTCTTCGGATCTATTTTTACCCCATAGTATAACAGTAACATTATTAGGCAAGTTTCAGGCGACGGCTGAAATGACTGACAAAAGTATACAGCGCATGTGCGTCGATCTCAATTCAGTTGCACAAAGTAATCGACGTCAGGGAGAGCGCGCACCGCTCATGGCGGATAGGACGCACGTACTTCACACACGGCACGCGATATAGTGATGCAAATCCGACAAACGACGCAGGCATTCATCAAACTCGACAAGTGGCCGTCGTCGGCCGGGCCGCACGCACCTGGCCAGCAGCTCGGGCGCGCGCGCGGCGCTCTCGCCCGGCGCGCGCGCGTTCACCACGGCGCTGCACGCCTGCACGCACCACCGTGTCACCATTATTGTTACTGCACTCGCTCACACGTACAGGACTGGGTCGACATACGTCGCCCTGTTCGTACATTACAAGAGATGTCCGATTATGATGTTATGTTCAAACGGCAGTGGGAGAAGAAAATCGCACTATGGACACAGGTACAGTTTCGGGAGACTAAAACATAATAGAGATAAGTTTGATAGAGAATGATCACCTTATCCAGAGCGCCGATGAACGCCTGCGAGCCGCTGAACACGTCGTTGAACAGCTGCGTGTAGCGGCCGTGCAGCGCCAGCATGGCGTTCACGAAGTGCGTATGGGGCTGGCCGCGTAACACGGGTAGGGGTAAAATGTAGGGTAAGTGTTTATATAAGCATAGCTCACTTTGAAATTTCTTTAGTAGCCTATCCTTAAAAGTAACATCACACTTGCGATTCCCAAAGAGGTGGGCAGAGGAGTATTGTACTTTACACGTTCTGTCAGTTACATATACATCCCACTGTGAAATAGCGGGTGAATCTACTGCCATACAGCGGGCAGGAACCCCGGCTCCGGGCTACTACTAGTAATTTTAAGATGGAAACATTCAATAGTATCTGACGGAGGAGTTCTCTCTTAGCAGCATTTATAGTAGATATCGAATCAATATGTACAATAAGCCGCAGCGCGCGCGGCAAGCGGACCGACCTCCTCGGAGCCGCGGTCGGCGTTGAGCGCGGCCAGCCCGGCGCGCGCCACCTGCGCGTGCGCCGCCTCCACGAGCGGGCGCAGCGCCTGCGCGCCCAGCGGCCGCAGCAGCACGTACAGGCGGCGCAGGTCCTCGCGCCGCTGCGCCGCCACCTGCGCACACGGGCGTGCGGGTGAGCGCAGCCGGCCGGGCGGACGGACTGCCCACGAGCCCGTCCCGCCAGCGTGCGGCGGCGCGGGGCGCGCGGACCTGCTCGGCGCGCGGCGCGTCCTCGCAGGCCTCCTTCATGAGGCGCTCGATCTCGGCGTGCAGCGCGGGCAGGTGCGCCGCCACGTACGCGCGCTCGTAGCAGCAGCGCACGGCCTCCACGCTGCCCGAGTGCAGGTACTTCGCCGCCAGCGACTCCTCGCGGTCCAGGCCTGAGCGGGACAGGGAACAACTCATCGAATACCTGCCCAGTGTAACCGTACACCTTTATTGTTTGCACTGGTTTGTAATAACATTCAGTGTGCATTCCAAAATTAAATGTACCACTCACATTCATAACATTATCATTAAGAGAGTACATAGACATGTTACAAAAATAAACCATTTCTAATTTGTTAATTTCCGTACTGACCCTAGCTACATTCTAAAAGCATTCTCTCCCCGTCTACCTTGAGTAATGGAGAGACGTTACAAGGTTGATTAGCCACAGATCCAACACGCACACACGCGCACATGTACATGGGCGTTACCGTCGAGCACGCGCTGCATGTAGTGCGACACGTCGGCCTGCTGCAGCAGCGCGGCGGCCAGCGCGGCGTGGTGCGCGGCGGCGGCGGACAGGAAGGGCTCGAGCACGAGCCGGTGGTACAGCGCGAGCGGCGCGCGCACGCGGAACGCCTGCACGTGCACCGTGGACAGGATGGCCTCGCGCAGCGTCTGCACGTCGCGCGGCTCGGGCCCGCGCTCGCGCGCCGCGCCCAGCGCCGCCACCACGCGCGTCGTCAGCGCCGTGCCCAGCGAGCGCAGCAGCACCGTCTCCCATATCACCAGCCCGAGGTCGCCCACCTGGAGCCGCCCCGCGCCCACGCTCGTACGCTCAATGATAGCATACAAAGAAACGGTGCGAAAAAAGTTGGAGGTCTCGCTAGGGATATGAACGCGTTCACCAACAGAATGTGAGAATAAAATTTATCATAACAGCTAGTTTGTACTCATAGTAGAATTTGAAATGACTCTTTACTAAAAAAAACACGATTACATAACACCCTGTACATAGTGACACCAGTGAACATCCACCCACCTCTAGCTGCCTAGAATCGTGTTCAGTGGAGCTGACTGTAGACGCCGCACCATAAATTATTTCTGCATCTGAAATCTAAAACGAATACTTTGTTTTTAACATAATAAAATATCGACATCAATTGCACCTAATAACGGTCCATAAATTCCGTAATCGATTCTTATAAACTATTTACCGTGCTTATATCGACGACAATTCGATATAAATTATCGAAAATACTATACAATAGGCAACGACAGTTAGTATAGTTTCATTTATATCACTCTGATGGCTAATTATAGTTACTTCCCTCGATTTACAAACTCGAGTATCAACGGTTGTGTAACACTAAGATATATTTACGATTATCCGTCGAACTATGATGATATTTCGAGGTTAGTTGGTGTTTCGATACCAGCGTGTCGTCACCCCACCAGCGGCACTCACCTTCTGTCTCTTGACGTGCTGAAGGTTGAGGTACGAATATAGGCTGTTGAGGTACGCCACGCCCTGGCTGTACTCGTTCCACGCGGCCACGTACCTGCAAGTGCGGGAGAAGGCATGTTAAAAGGGGCGCTGATGATCCAGCTATAACAAGTTATATTATGATTCCAATTATAAGTTTTCACTCCACCATATTCTATAAAAATAAAAATGTTAACATTATTTTTTGCGTTATTAAAGAAACCAACTAAACAGGCAAAAAAAAGTCTGTATCATATACAGGACACTTCAGAAATTCTATTTACAAAAAAAACTAGTATTTTCAAAGGAAACAACTTCTTAGTATTATAGTCACATATTCCCAACACACATATGAAATGTCATTAACACGCCTGTAATCCCCGAAGAGGTACAGAGCAGAGTAATACAGTTATTGAAGTTTTAAAAAACCGAAAAAATTTGCCCAACCCGGCCATTGAACCGAAGACCTCTGGCTCAACAGCCGGGCTTCCAACAGAGCAGCGAGAACAGATCATAACGATCGTTACTACCTGGTGAGTAGTCCGTCTCTGAAGTCTGTGCTCTCCAGCGGCGCCTCGCCGCGCACGCGCTCCAGCAGCCCGCTCACATGCTCCTCCAGGTACGTCCTGGACACCACACCACGCAGAGCTCCGTCACTACTACTGTACTTATTATATATATTTTCTGTTATTTATTTGACGGCCGACTCACATTTCGGACAGACTTATAGAATTGAGTTTTCTTTAATCTATAGTCAACTACGATATTGTGTATTATACAACAACATTCGTCTCCCTGCACTCCTTGGCCACGCAGCCCGGCACAGGCCGACGGCGACGAACGAACGAACCACGCCGCGCCCACCTGGTCTCGTCGTACAGCTTGTCGGCGAGCGGCTCCGGGTGCGCCACGCACAGCGCGTACACGTCCGAGAAGCGGCTGTTCCACACGGCGCGCTCCACCGACCGCAGCGACACCACGCCCGCCACCTGCGCCCAACGCCGCGCTCGTTATCGCCGTCTCCGTTATTGACGAGAGGAAGGGGGGAGGGGGGGGGGGGTTTAACGAACATGATTGAAAAAGGCAAATGAAAAATGATGCTTCAGGGAGGACCAATATTTTTACCACCTCCAAGGCATCTGTCGAGATTTAACGATTGTTCGTCCAGCGATAAAAATGATCATTCGAATCACGGAAACAGTCATAGTGATATAGTAGGCCTCTAGCGGTCGCCACCTAGCCAACAAGCGTTCGCACCAGGCTTAGCTTCTCTTTGAGATGTCAAATATTCCTCGTATCTCGTTTTGTTTGCGACGATATCGCTACTGTATCGCCGCAAAGTCCCCGGAGCCGATCCCCTTACATACAGTTCGCAGTCTGCCACCGCGCCAGAATAATACCGATGAAATCATATCCACCGTTAGCCTCCGCCGTTTCTTATAAATGTTTTATTAGAAAGACCCGAGCAAAAAACGAGGACAAATCGTAAATACGTAAATGAAACTATCTTCAAGCCACGCCTTCTACGGGGTAAGCAGGGAGCACCGAGTGTCAAATACAAGGACATCCCAAAATAAGAAACGCCATTTTACGCCAAAGGAATTATGCCATATTCGAATTATTACTACGAATTTACAATAGTTAATAAGTTGATGGTAAAATGATAAAATGGGTAATAAATTAAGGCGAGGGACGGAGAACCGGAACAAGCTGCAGGCAGAAGCTGGATGCGGCAAGCCGAGCATAGCACGAGATGGCGCTCTTTGAGAAAAGAC
>DWEI01000499.1:0-21453 GCA_018245875.1 Mysoria ambigua
GCAATAGGCTCACCACCTATTACATAGTGAGACGTAAACGTAACCGGTGAATCGTGGGAATGTTTTGCATTCCTCTGTCTACCCCTTCGGGGATTACAGGCGTGAAGTTACGTTAATTTACACAAGTGCGTGTTTGGTCACCAGGGAAGTTTAACGAAGGTTATGATAATACTTTTCGTCAAACTTCACACCTTACACCGTCTCATTTTGTTACGTTGTCGCGTGTTGCTTATCTCCACTTTGACTTCCCTTTGACGTTCTGTCAAGGTCGTTCATGTACTGGTCTTATCAAAACTCGTTAGTGTGCGTCTTGAAATGAGACATACATGGATAGAACATATGTTTAGTGAGCGCTCGACGAAGGAATTTTAACTTCACATAAAATACGCATGAAATATAACAATGTATAATACTGTTATAATAAACATACATACATGGATGCATAATCGTACATTATAAGTATGTAATATTTACATTAAATGAAACTTGTTTATCACGGTCCGAAAAGACGTGGTTTTCTTGCTACGATACGTTTTCATTCGAAGTTCAATCGGAACTTTTGACATGCCTTACAATCCCAAATGATTATACAGTCGATCAATAAACGGGATAAATAAACGGGATAAATAATAACAATAAATAAACAGCTTTATGTCCAAAAGCACTGGGAAATGAATGGAAACAGAACAATATTGTGTAGCTTCGTCCCCGTACGTAAAATAATTCGTAATTGTAATCGTACATTCTAGAATGTTCTATAAACAAATTGTTATTTAAAACTTAACATCTTAGTCTCATAGAAATGCTTCATCACCGATTGTATTCTCACACTATTTAACAACTAAAGTAATGGAGAGGCGTGCTTTCCTTTCTTGAACAATATTCCTGAAATATTTTCTTTTTCTTCTATGCTGAATTATAGGTCTAGCTATACGACGCTATAAATTTCTTTGACTGTAAAGTTACGCTTGGTTTCCCCGATACACAGAACATTTATCGAGATTTATTTCACACGTTGAAAGGTTTGTCTATAATATAATACAATATAACCAAATATAACAATACTTATACTCAATAATAATATTTAGCTCTCATCCTGGATAGGAATGTTCCGTTATCTTCCTCTTTTTGCATACGCTTTCTGTACCGTCCTCGGCTTGTATCACGTCACCACATCTATATTCCCCATAACAACTATATATATATTTACATACACAAACACGTTTTTATTGTGATAAACAACAAAAATCACGACAACGGCATAAGCTAGGTCATATTCGTTCCACTGATATATGTATGTAGTCCCTATATTAACACCAGTGCCGGCTACGAATATTCCAAGCCCATATTCGGTTACTAAAAGGGTCTGAGGCTGTCGAGATAGGACGTTGAGTTATTGAAATTGTCATTGGATTGGGAAGGTACTCGATAAACTCAGGGCATTAACACAGAAACGCGCACTCATACATACAAACGCAATCTTCGCTAATGCTTGTAATTAATTAATCAATATTGATCAGGTACTTATCGTCTTCGGTAATCGATACTGATACCAAAATCGTTGAGCTATCGAGATAACGATCGACGATTGTGTTCTGAATGTCGTTCTTCAGATATTTGATGACACATGCATTGAATGTGACGCAATTCGGTCTACCGATTCAAAGTGGGAAAGATCTATTTTAATTGACGTCATCGAATTCATGCATATTTTCTACGACATTATTAATAAATAAATGAAATTAAATATAAGTATCATAACCAAATTTAAAAAATGTCCAAAGAGTTTAAAAAGTATGCAGCAATACCACCTCATATTGCACAAGATAGAAAATTATCAATGTATAACAAAGTATTATTGTGAAATTTTCATAACTTTTAATGCATAAAAAAATGTGTTTGTGGGTTTGAATTACTTAAAGTGTAGAGAAAAAAAAGATATATTGTCGTCGAGTCTTTAGAATTCTTTTTCTTTTAATATTCGCGTTCATTTCCTCTGCGACGGATCTGTACGACATCGCTTTCCGACCGATATAGTAGAGTTTTTGTTATTATTTTCAGATATTTCTCTTATATTTTTGGTTCGCTTTTAAATCTGAGTATTTCCCTAGCAAATGTTCAAGTCCTCATTTCGTTCTAGTACTCATTAGGCTTTAAAAATATTCTTGCATTTTTTTAAATATTAAGATAGCCTTGTATAATTAACTAGAACTGAAGTCTTTTTTACATCTGATTTTTATTGACATCAGTTCAATGAATTTGACAAAAAGATGTTATGCCCAAAAACGACTATCTCATTGATCACACAGTTGTCTTGGGTTTGATCTCCGTTTTGGATGTGTTTCCTTAACTTGAAATTCCTAGTAGGAGCTCGGAGTCAGGATACTTGCACAGTGTATGGCAATACGTTTATTCCCTACTCTATCCTTGGATGTAAATGTGAATGGTGAATCACGACAGTGTACTAAACTGCCCTGTCTACCTCTTTGGGGGTTACAGGTGTGATATTACGTTTCTGTCACATTATACCCAAACGCACAATAAATACTTTTATACTTACAATAATAGTTTTGTTTGTCCAAAGAATGATGAATAATTGTATGATGGACTCAAATTCACTCACGGGTATATAAAAGTAAAATTTCTTCGTATAAAATAAAAGTTAACTTTCCGTTCCCCAGTCAATAACAATATCGAGAACGAGAATCGATTTCGAAACAGCGCGAGTCACGATTCGTATGTGCGTGTGATCACAGACATGGTGAATTACCATTAACGACGCGGACCGTCGGTATCGTCCGTCGGAGCATCTGAACGATGTCGATGAGAGGGAAAGTGCTGGTCCAATTTCCATGTTGCTTTCACTAATAGTTAAGCTCTGGGGCCAATGTTAATTATATCACTGGTTACATCAAAACGCCATTTGATTATTCAAGCGCCATTTGATTATTCAAGCGCCATTTGATTATTCACGACGGAAGCTAGTTATGGGTGTTATTACCACTAGAACGGCGGCCACTGTGGCAGCCTTTGCTTTTTCGAGTTTGTATTCGACAGTGTTCAGTACGAGGTTTCATCTGTCCCGAGTATTCACGTTAAGGCTCACGAATGATATACACTACAGAATTACGTTCTGAATCTGAACTGGAGACGTTCCTAAAATTATGCTTCTAGGGATCACACACAGCTTACATACTGCGGGTGCCATAGTTGTATTGTAATGGTCCTTTCGTACCATCACGCCTGTAATCCCCAAAGAGGCACGCATAGGAGTACAATCCCACGTTTAAAAAATTACATTTATGTCCCCCCAGGTTTAGAATAGGTGCTGGGCACATCGGGCAAAAAACTAAACTTTGAGCCTTTACAGTTAGAAAAATTAAATAATCCCCGAGCCATGATTTGAATCCATTATCTCTTGAACGGGTGTCACGCTCGCGATTACTCGACCAAAGAGGCAGTATAAAACTTAAAGAAGCAGTATTAAACTATAGATAATAAAAATACATGCATTTCTTTGAGATACTTCCATACACAGTACATAATACAAACACTTCCACTGGTGGAAATAGATCTCCCTTGAGGGCTTATGGCGATAGGTTTACCGATGGGGATCCATCCTGGGCATGCGTATTAGGAATCTCATTAATAAACACTAAAAAAGTTCAAAATTATCGAAGTACCTTACCGCTAATAGCACGATGAATATATCGTTCACATACACACCAAAAAATACAAAGTAACGTCCGGTCCATAATTCAACGACACAATAACAAGTCGATAGCTAACTTTTGGTTCGTGGAAGGTCACCACTCAGGGCTATTTATACGACGGGAGAAAGGATATTGACCAGCAATACGACATAAGTGTACATTTAGTATTCGCATCAAATAATTATAGCCTGTATTATATCTAAATTGCCGTCTATAGCTTTTTGGGAATAAAATTTTCACTGCGCTATATTAACCTCAACGTCAGAGGATACATTACAGCCGTATCACTATTTGAGAAGCCAGTTTCATGAGAGGAGATAAATGATAAGCGGTCAACGGATAGTAAACATTTTTAATTCCCTCTTAAGTTTTACTATCAACATTTTATAAGAATGGAAAATTAGAGAAAACAAGTTTATATATACATTTAAATCAATGTGATGATTTAATAAATCCACGATACGGATGGCACACATGTGGACGTTTTGTAATATTATGTTTTAAATTAATATTGCGTATGCCTGTAAAACAATGTGTCTAATCTTACATGAGAAGGAAAAAATACTTGTCATTCTAAGATTAAAATGCACGGAAACATGGAAATATCAAACAATTCAACTTACCTCTCGACGGTAACAAAACATCTGTGACAAGTAAAAAAAGTACATATATTCCGATGTATTCAAGACGTAAAGTTCAATGGGCTAACTCTTGAGTACTAAGCGTGTATCGTTCTTTTCAAAACCATGTCAAAAGAGGAGAAGCGCTTCGAGCGATGACGCAAAAAGGTTTTAGCTACGTATCGTAAAAGGTTTCTGGACGATTAGTTCTAAGGCGACATCAAAGGGACCAATGTACTTGTACCTTAAACGATTGCTCCTACGAGATTTAGGTACGAGTAATATTTTTGATTAAGAATGTGGTGAAACAATTCAACTGTCTGAAAAATAGTATAAGATTATATATGTCTATGTCTTTGGACAATAGAGTTTTTGATTCGTCTGGTCGGTTTTTGTTACGTATTGGTATTTGTTTTTAGGCTTCGTTTATTCCTAATTATTTTTAATACAACAATATTTGCATGAAGATATATCCTCTTTGATCACGTATATGAACTTTTTTGTGCAATTACAAACTTTCCTATCAACACGAGCGACCTTAGTAAATCTGTATGTTTAGACATAGATGGTACATCGTAAATGTTTGGAACATCATTAGCGCTAATGGTTTCTTCAGATCTTCACAGCATGTATTGGTGTATACACTGATCTATTTATCTTAGCGTATGTTGCAAAGAAGTTCGTTTATCGCTACCTGATGTCTATCTGAAAGTCCGGCGCACGTCTTCGATGACGATGTTACGATCCCCTGTATTGTTAAAGGAGCACAGTCCTTGGGTGGCCTCCGCTGGTCGCGTCCTGTTCTCGTGTTTCCCTATTTTCATTAAACATTTTTTTTTCCGTTGCTACGACTCGCGCGCTTTCCTAATTGGATTCCCATTGTTTTCGTCGTATTGTGTTAGCAAAGGAGAAGAATAAAAGCGAACGGAACGCATAGACTCAACAAGAGAAAAATGTTTTTGAACCGACTCTTCTTTGAAATGATATTGGTCCTCTACATTTAATTTGAAATTTACAATATTTTATAGCAGGAATATAATTAAATTATAATTCGAAGGTAGCCGATAGTCTTCATAGCGGTGATAGCCTAGTGGTTTTAAATTCAACAGCTAACTCTGGGAGCCTGGTTTAAAATCCCGGCGCAGACATTTTCACCAAATGTACTTTTTAAGGTTATACATATCAATTGTTTTAATGATGAAGAAAAGATTCATGAGGAAAGATTTAAATCGCGAGAAGTCTGGCAAGCTGCACTTGGTCAAAAACTATGAAAGACTAACCCTAACCTTGAACCTCTCATGTTGAGAGCGGACCCGTGTCCACAGTGGAACGACATAAGGGTCGGAAAAAAGATATTCTTCTTGTAGCGCCTATTGTAATTCAAGTGACTGAACAATACACATACAAGACATGTACGAATCATAGACCTATTATAAAATAGCAAGAAATAAAATACTATGCATTGGTACTAATGAAAATAATTTATTTATATTTTCAATTTCAATACATTCTGATTTTCAATATACATTTATATAGAATGGCCCAAAATACTTCAATTACCCAAAGGAACATTGCCGAGTTGAATTTGACGAAGAAACTCTCTAACAATACAAGTCTAATTTAATTTATTCCAATGATTTCGTAGGCAGAAATTTTATAAGAATCGTTGCTTTATTGTAATATTACTTGAAAATAATTAAATATAATCTAAGATAATTCATAGCAATAAAAATATATTATTATAGTTTATTTGAAAAATGTAAGAAATTGTAAAAAAAAAATAAACCATCTATACAAAGAAAGGCCGCTGATAAAGGAAAAAATATCTGTTTTGAAAATATTATCAAGGACACTGCCCGGACTTGCAAACGGTCATTAATTATACAGTAAAATCATTTATCATTGAGAACAATGCGACAATAGGACCTACTGATGTCAAATAGCTACTGTGGAGAGTTTCGATTAAGACTAGAATCATCTGCAACACATCACGTAAGCTTTACCTTATTACTGACTACATACTAGATGCAACATAAATTAATCTCTATATGTATTTATCTTTGTTTTACAATTTTTTTTATCAAGTCATTAATATATCATTTAATATTAATTTACCTTAGGCTTTACTTGTATGTTACGTTCACGGAATTGAAAAACGAAACGATACTGGCTCAGTGGTATAAAATTGTACATTGGTTGTGCGTCGGTGAGCAAGTGGTGGACCCTTTTTTATATATAACTCAGCGAGAATGTCTGCAACTAGTGTATCAGAACATCACTATTGAGCTAGCACGAAATGGCGAACTGATACGTCACTAGAGAACTGATACGTCACTAGTGGACTAGTACGACGGACGCCAGTGACAAAACAACTAGGTGTATTAAGAGGATTATGAAAAAGTTAACACTAATAATTTTATACGGTAGACGGCTAAACATTTTATGCGGCAGGTACTAAAATAAATAGTTAATAGGCCGCTTAAGATATTTCAATGAACACGACTTTGTATTAAAGATTGGAAATTGATTCGCCGTCTGTTCGAGCAAATCATGCCTATGTAGGTAACGAACTCTGAGAGCATCATGCTTCTCTGTCTCTGATGCATACATTCATGCATTCGGGGCGAATACTTGTATGTTTGTACACGGGAAACATTTCGAGATATCTCCACTGCACGATGTTACTATTGGTTTACGAAAGTTCGGAACTCGTTCTAACATCATTTTAATTTTATAATTCTTTTGTGACACTTTATAGAAGGTCAGAATGGCGCTCGCACTGCTTAACGATATTTCCTTACAGTGAACAATGATTGATGCAGAGAGTATGTGGAAGTTATTAGTAGTGGTCTTAGATATTCGTGGGGAGTAAAAACGATTGAATGAAAATAAAAAGCAATAGCAGTAATATTAAAAAATAACAATAAGCAATAACAGTAACATTAAACAACGGTAATGAAAGTAACAGAAAAATATATGTATACCTATTTCTAAAAAAAAAGTTAGAGGTCTATGCGGAAGCGGTTAAAATTAATCGAACCTATACGTAAATAATGTAACTCTATTGGAAACAGTATTCCAAGTTTCAAATTATATTTATTTATATAAACATTATTTCAAAAATTCCATAGGAAAGCATCACTATTTGATGTTTCGCTATAAAATAAAATTTATTAATAAGTCATTACACATTTTAGCAATCGAATTTAGATCAAAATATGAATTAAATATTTAAAGTTAAGAATATTCTCATTTATCGAATCGCATCTGTTCTAAAAAAATTATGCAAGTCTTTCGAAGACCACAGTGTGAGAGAACACGTAAAGTTAATAAACAATATTTTTAAGCAATCATTCGTTCGAAATATGCATTCGAGTTTACTGTGGTACCGCTCGAAGTCGAAATGTTTGCCGTTGGCGTCTCGCGCAACTCAAAGATTGGAGCATGGAAGGTTGCCGAGTACACATGGGCCTTGTTATGTCGCTACAGCGGTACAGGCGCGCAGAGAATGGCGAATGTGTAACGTTTGATGAGCACCGTGCTACGCGAGCTTAGCTACATCCGATACGATAATATGTACATACTGTGGCATGGCAGGACGAACTGAACTTTGATTATGATTGCGTATTTAGTGTATTTTTTATAAGTATGATGACTGCCTCGTCGGTCATGTTGGTTGGAAGTGCGACTCTCGATCGGGAGGTCCTGTATTCGATTCCCAAGTCGGAAACTACAAATTTTCTAATTTAGATTTTCCAGTAGTGGTTCGGAGTCTGGATTCATGTCCGGTGTATAGCAATAGGATCATCACCTATTCCATAGTGGGACGGAAGCGTAATTGGTAAAGCGAGGGAGTGTTCTGCATTCATTTGCCTATCTCTTCGGTGTATATAGGCGTGCAGTTACGTTTTTATATATATTGCAAATATAGGTTATGTAAATATACAGCACATTGAGAACACTTAGCTATTATTATGTGTAAACTGTGTTGTTATATTTGCCAATTTACATGGCGACGTGAATTGTTCGCTTTCCGTCGCCGCGCTAAATCATTCCCCCCATTGTCGTGCTCCGCGCTAACTTGCTAAACATCATACCGTCTGTGATAATTCAATAAGTACACCGTATATAATAATAATATTCAGGGACATTGCCACGCGCGAGCACTTGATCCCAAAGTGGGGTCGGAGACAGCCGGTGAAATTATATACGAGTATGTATTAAGGTTAATAATTATTAAAACAAATAACACGGAAAATAGAAAGGATGAGGTCTAGACGCTGTCGAAAATTCAAACGGAAGGTGAAATTCACCGTACAACCAAATATATCTGTTGGAAGTCGCAAATGATGATACTCGCCTAGGAAATTACAGTTCAGAATGTTTGAAAATACGTATGTACAAACAAATAAAACTAGACGTACATTTATTTGGAGATAGATTTGTTAAGTTTTACCCCAGATAAATGCACGTATAAATTCGGTGTTTCGATTTGCGCCCGGTGTTTGTCAATAGACCTCCTACTCCATAATGAGACTTAAACTTAACCGGTGAAACGTGGGAGTGCACAAAACTTCTCTGCCTACTTCTTCGGAGATTAAAGGCGTGACGTTACGTTGTTACATAAATTCCCGTACATGTTTGGTGTTAGTGGAATCGTTTCATTAAACGTACGTCGAGTCTCAATTAGTGAGCTGAATTGCATGCAAATTGAATTTGATATAATGACGTCTAGACAACGTGACACTGTTGTGTAGAAAATTTTAATTAAAACGATCGTAATAGTCTAGTGAAAATCTTTAATCGAATGCCAAGAAATGTATAAAAAAACAGCAAAAAATGAATTACCCAAAAAATACGAGCATGTCTTTCTTATAACAATGCACTAAAGTATTTACACTTATTTTTAAGATTGAAAATGGTTTCACTTTAATATAATTAAAGTAACACCGTAACATTGAAAATACGCAGCTTCTTATAATTCGAGTTGTTTATATAACTATATTCAGCTTGTGTTTTGTTTTAGATGGTTAATCATCATTTCGTCAGTTCAACTGAGACGAGTCGTATCGCATGTTCGGTTTGATCGCTGCGTAAGTTTTAATTAATAAAACTAATTTATAAAATTTGAATAAAACTTTGATGGGTTCGATGCCCAATGCTATACTATTTTTATCTGACCCTTTTATCGTCTTTTGTTTTGGAAAATGGGTCTCCTCTCAGAATGAGAGGGTGTACTATGCTCACCAAGTATGAATTGGCACCTGTAGAGAATATTTTTATGACCCCTAAGGTGTGCGTCCTCACGACGGTTTCTTTCATCGATATATAAAGCAATATGTAACTTTAAAGCGCACATTTTGTAGAGAGCTGAGCGACCCGATTTAGTGTGAGTGAAAGGCCGAATTTCAAATTTCTAAACCCTTAATAGTTACTACTATAAAAATACATATACTTAACCTTATTACTACACTTGGCTTCTAAGCTCCTTTAGAGAAGTTGGTTTTAAATCCCGTGAAAAGGAATAGATTCTCACAATTCAGACCTAGTGAATTGTGGGAATCTATAACTGCAGATAAGTACATACTTGAGCTGAATTTGATTGAAATCTAAACAGTAATTCGTTTAAGTTTCTATGATGGGGATCCGTGAGACACAGAATAATTTAGCGCTCAATCTGATATAATTTCGTTTAATAACACGCAAACCACACGATGTATTAAATTAATACAATAAGATACAATCTTAATGGTGTAATCGTAATGGACTAATTCTATTAACCCGAAAGTAAATGTATCCCCGTTGTCCATTAGAGTAGTATGAACAAAGAAGCAAAGCGCCGTAGTAGTTTGTCGCGTGACAAAATTTAAATCCCAAGACAGCTAATTAGGGACGTCAATAAAAAAACTCATACAAAACTTCGTACGTTTCCAAAATTACATTTTGAAACGACGCATCGGCGGATTCGTGTCGAGAGGCTAACAGAAAAAATGAGAGATGTTTAAAAATGATATATCATCCAGCACAAAAATTGTTCCATATACTTTTTCAAACAGACATTTACGGAAACATGGAGACATGTTAATTACATTTGATGCATACGTAAGATACTTTAACTCGAATTATAAAACATGCGAATAAAATACACAAAAAACGCAAAACTCATATTAAAAATCACCGCAGATAAATAAATATTGTACTATTTTTTGCAACAGACGGACACGAAAAACATGTACATGTACAAATTGCACGTATGTGTACATAAGGTGAGGTCACTCGATTATAAAACGTGCTAAAGGATAATCCACTTGGGCACGTTCCGCATACAGATGAGGAGCTCGTTTATGTACTACATCGTTTAGATTTATTTTTTTAATTACACGGATGTAAATACCACTTTTGCTCTACATCAGGTGAAACAGTAGCCGATTTATAGTGACGAACTATGTACAATAAAAACAAATACACGATTGATCAATAGCAGACACAGCTCAAACAATATCTATTGCAAAGAGAGCTACATATTTGTACTATTCAAATTTCATAAAAGACATTTAAAATCACTTACCAATATCAAGGAGATTTACCGTCGAATCACCGTCGAATCATTGTTTTCACCGAGTCTTTTGATATCTGTAATTAAAATAAAATACACAGTTATAATTTTAAAACGGAAATACAGGAGAAAGAGAAATAAAACGCTTCCGTTGCGAAGGAATATATGTAAACGCCATTTCGTTTTTTAAGCACAATATGGGTGTCACATTATAGTCTTCAAGGATACTACTTACGAACGTTAACCTTATGTGCATATAACGAAAAAGATTAATAAGTGTAGATGAATTCAAATTATGTTTGAACTTCTGATCGTTTGGCAAACATAACATTCATGCCTAGTTTAACATTATAATCATAATACATTTTTTTAAATTTCAAACTTTAATTGTTTTTTAAATTCGTTTTACAGTTTTGTTTTTCATAGTAACTTTAATTTTATTTTTTTCAGGTGATTGCTTGGTTGATCGTGAGATAGTGTATAGATATGAGTGGGGATCGCGGTAGGGTGTGGTCTTCTTAGGCACAGCTAAGTCATGGCCACCTACGAATAGCGACGCAGTCGGTGCGAGAAGCTGTGTTCTCTGATTCTGAACCCGCATGTTGGAGGATTATTAGCAGATACCTCATACAGAGGCTTATATCTGTGTTCGATACCTGACCAAAATTTAAATCCTATAAATTGTAAGGAGAACAAAAATGACAATAAAGATATTACGTAACGCTTCCCACAAAAATAATAAATCTTTAAAAATTAAGTTGCAGTGTGGCGCAATCGTTACGTTAATAATAGTATCACGCTCTATTAGTTCCGGTTAGATCCGGCGTGGGATACAGCTTTATTGATAGACGATTCACAGTAGCATTGTGAACTGAGAAACCGATGTAAATTGATCGTTGTTTTTGACGACTTGTATCGTCATACTAAATTTCGCTCAACTTTCCACCAATATTATGGTCTTTGATGCAACCTATTACTGTCCCGATCACTACTCAGCCTTAATGTCTCACTAGAAGGATGCAGGTTTTAAAGCGGCTGTAACTTGCGATCGTACAACATTGTGCGATAGGGCATGACAAAAACGTTCCTATTGAGCTCTGCGATCTTCATAGACATTTTCTTTCCTTATTTCTTCCTATAATTGGTGATAGCTATGAGATCAAATCTAACCATAGTGGATTCGAATGTATTTATATTTACGAGGATTAAAAGTCCCGCCTTGTTCAATCGAAGGCGCGGCCACGTTTTCGAAATGGTATCTGTCCACGTCACGGGGAGCGGCCTCTAGCGATAGCCTATAAACAATTTGCGCAGATAATTGGTTAATGTCTATCGGCAGTATCATTAGTCAAGTGAGAATAGTTGAAACGCATAGTTGAATATCTTTTTTATTAGAAGCAAACTTTTATATAAGATGGCAAGCCGTCATTAGTAGTTAGTAAAACACAACATCAACCTTAATGAATTTTAACCCACCGCCGACAAGTTCTAGTGGAAAGATCACATTACACAAAATTTCATAATTGGCGGTCCATTTACGAAGGTTTCTTAGTAACGACCTGTTATCCAGGTACACGTCTAAAAAGCTTTTAGAGACGGTAACGTTAATCGACTAGTTAGAGCAAAAGTAAATGGATTTTAATTTCTCCGAGGATGTTCTAAACGCAAATTGGATAGCTTTATTGTTCTTTCGAGTCCAACTTCGCCCTTAGGAGCGAGGTTGTTACCAATTATGAAATACTTTGTTTATTTATTGGCGTTTGGTTACTTCGCTCCGCTCCACCCTCAATTAGGCATCCGGAGCTCGACCTTGAATGTAGAAAGGCGCAAAAACGACCGGTACGCAATAGCTTGCCTTTTTTCCGATACAATTTTTGTTGGCGTTGCTTGTTTTATTAGAAAATACAGGCGATCGTACTGATTGGGGTTGAACTGTTGGAAATGTGAACTTGTTTCACGTGTACACGACAAGGTACGTTATTTTGTGTTATGGCTACTGTTGTTTACCTTTCCCTGTTGCGATAAGATGGTAACTTTTCCAGTAAATAACAATCAGTTTCACACAACGTCGAAGGTCAGGTCACAGAGGAACGAACACCACCTTTAGTTACAAGTATTTTGTTTTGTGACAAGAGTAGGTACGTATAACAAACTTTGACAACGCAAACAATGCAAAATTTCCATCAAACTTATAAACTGTCGTGAATAATTCATATGATAATAAAGTCCTATTAAACTACGGTACATAAATAAAGATTTATTACATAACTAAATTAAAATTTGATTACTTCGCGTAGAAATTTTACTACAAGTTATTTAAAATATTCAAATAATATCAATTAATAATCCATAATAAAAGTTATGACAAAAACGAACGACTACAGATAATATGACTTTCGGTAGTATTTCTTACAGATAGAGAACGAGAAAAACACAACCTTCGCAAAATTTCAACAGTTTTCATGACATTACATGACATCCGGATCACGGCCTTGGATGGGGAGAAAGGATTGGGCAAAAACCGTAGACGCGAATTGGTCGCGCGTGACTTTTTGCGAAGTCAGCTCGATTTCGAGGACGTTACCCGATCGGCGGTTAGTGGAGTTGTTCGCTTGGAAGCACTCGACAGTTGTTAGAACTCAAATACAAAGTATCAGAAACTTTAAGGGTCTTTCGTTTCTAGGGTTATCCTTCCACGTTGATGACGATGTACTGTTAGGATAGATGGATTTAAAATAATTTTAAATGTATCATCTGATTCAAATAAGCTACAATACTCGCCAAGTTTAACAAAGAGTTAATACGGTTCACATATAAATTTCGAAATATATACTTACAAAGACAAATTTTATATACAGGCAGTCAATAAACAATCTTGCTTATTGCACAGATACCTGCTCTGTGTTGGAACCGATCTCACATCTCCCGAGTCACCAGTCAGGGTCACTCACAAATACACCAGCACGCCAGTTATTACTCTATTCATTCATACAATACCGACATTTGTGACTCACAATTCTACGGTTTAAATAAACCAAAAACATAATTGTCGCTCAAGCTAGCCACTACAAAAAATGATGATGATGATGTCCTCCTTGACGTGTTCGTCAATGGCGAAAAATAGGCTAAATAGGTTTATGGGATCGAAGATGACTTGCAAAACAGAATTTGGTTTTGAAAGTTTTGTTGCAGGGGTGACAGTGCAACTGACCTAAAGAATTGTAGGTGTAGGTGTAATTGTATATATACACAAAAATAAGTATGACGTGTACGTGCAGCCATATTGTCTGCGTCTCACTTGTACTAGGTGTGTTTTTTATCCAAATGTAAAATTATTCTTTATCAAATTCATTTATATAGCTTTAAAGAAATTCTAACAAAGAGGTGTACGAAATGAATCTAATGTTACTAGTGCATTATAAACACATGATTTTGTTATAGTACATACTAACATTATATTACAGAATGTGGTTTCTTGAACTCTGTCTCAACTTTCAGTTATTCTGATCGTCATAATGAATAATGAATTCCTTAGAAACGGAATGAAGAATTTTAAAGCAGTTCACCAAGCCTTGAATAGACCCCGAGAGAACTATAGAACAAATATTGGACACGGAATGCTGTCATACATTTGAACATAGCTGTGTTTGCTCTGGATAAATGATGAACGCAACGTGACCTTACTGAGCATCATTTCTTTCAATTGCCGTCAGCAATTATTTTGGCCGGATTTCACATCTTCTTGGAAAGTAAGGATGGACAGAAAGGATTTCTGTTCCTAGCTGCTGGACAGCAGTTTGCGGAGGTTTCTGCGCTTCGGTATTGGCACAAGTGTTATTGTTTGAATTCAACGTTGGAGTGAGCAGTACAAAGAGAGTAACAGCGGAGATATGGGAGCCGTGTTTATCTTGTCAACTTAAGTATTTCAACATATTACACATCAACGGTAGTTTAACAAAGATTGAAGATAATAATTAAGTATTTTAAATAGTGTTGTGTATCATTTAGAATAAATAGATTGATAATTCGATAATGTAACGGATGTCATCGAAGGTCCTTTTTTGTGCGAAACGTTCACCTTCTCCGCGTGTTTACCGCGTCGTGCTGACTCAACGCATGCACGCGCACACAGACACAGCGCGCGTGAGCACCCGCGAACACTTCAGCTGTGTCTGGTGATGTAAAAACGGAGTGATGATTAATGTAAACGGTGATTCACCTTTTGCGTTTCGTGTACGATCATCCTTAAATACATTATCCTTTGTACGCACAACACTGGCTGCATGATAGTCGAACATTAAAATATCAAAAGGTTTTTGTTGTTTATCCATTAGTAAATGGTGTAAAGAATTGTAAACAATATCGAATAATTGCGACATTTTCCGAATGTAAGCTGTATTTAGGGATATGTTTCAATTTGCAGATAAGATATAATTATTAATACTTATTGCGGCTTAATAAATTTAGGGAAAAAATGTTTTATGGAAACATGTTATATGGAACTGAGAAAACCTCAACACAGAATTGGCAGTGAAAATATTTAGAACAATTACTCATTGACACGTCGTTTCTAGTAAACGAAACATCACGCTTCTAATCCTACAGGTACTCCAGTTATGTCTACGTCCAACTATGGAATAGGTAAACAACTGGTTTTAGAAAAATCGGAGTCATTTGAATTAGTTTAAAACGAAAAACAAGCTGACCCTTCTAGGACTGACTTTAAAATAAAAAAAATGTAGCAGTGCTGTTATGTAGTATATCAAAATGCAAATCGTAGTACATCAACAATCCATTACAATAAAAGATAATTTTTAAATACTATACAAATAAGTAGAACAAAAGTTCTCGATAGTTGTAAAGTTATATGTGTGTATTACAACAAATACCTCAAAATTTGGTATAAATTTGCTCAAAACTCAGCAAAACTCAGCGATGTCGCCCTTGTGACTGACAGCTGTTAACAATACGCATGTTCTTGCCAGTACTTTTAATTTCCTCAAGGCGTTTAAGGACGATATACTGTAATACGAAACTTCGCCAAGTCATTTCCTTCCCGACGACCGTCACGTCGGCATGGTAAACAGTTTTAATGAAACAGGGAGGTTAAATGTCACTTGCGCGTAACGTGAAGGCGCCACCACATTACGGCGATATACGAGTAATATCAAACATAAAACCTATGTCGACAAATAAATAATTCATTCATAGGTTACCCCGCCTACATAGCAGCATAACGCAAACAAACATGAAAAACGAGGCGCGGCTAAGTGTAGGTAGGATGATAACCAATTGTGGCAAAATTTTAACACATGGGTCACACTTTACGATAACACTCATTAAACAATACTTATGCGCTTACCATTTTGTGCATGTTTTCATTTTAGTGTCACTAAATAAGTTTGTTCCTCTTGGTTTACTAAGCATACTTATTTTGCTTTATGTGACTTTGTTTGATTTACTAAGCATACTTAATATGCTTTGTGTGGCCTCTCTTTCGTATCACATTCGATGGTGTCACCGTTTTTAAAGACCCCAGTAAGAAATAGCACAGTTTAACAAATATATATATCTTTACGCGAGTGATTAAGTATCTTTTAGGTTGGAAATGCCCGTGTCGTGATGTTTGTGAACAGTTAAAACAATCTCGGTCCTCAGTAGAACGATAAATTCTACCTGATGATTCATCTGACAACCCAGTCATTTAGTGACGCCAGGTATTGTGCAAACAGAACATTATTAAATACTTTATAATTTCAATTGCTCATATTAGAAATGCCACATTGTACTATTAAATTGCGATATTCCAAATCAAACGTTCTCATCAACCCACCGCTTTTCAATGAACCATCATTTTCTTTTTTTTGACATACCGCCATTAATGTTAATAAAATCAAGCTACTACCTACATTAAATTTAACATTTGCACTACGATGTAATAATGTAACTTTTTGATATTGTGTAGTGGTACATAATTAATATTTTAAAATTTATTTGCGACCAAAAAATGCACCTGATTATTACTCAATTTCCCCGACATTACAAAATAGAATTCAAATGCCACCAAGAAATTAATTTACCATGAACGCGTCCGCTAGACTCCGCTTAGTTATATTTGAACACAATTTGTATCAGCAGCTGAAGGCGAAAATTATCGAGTAATGTATGCTGGCCGTGACAAGTTTCGAAACTCGAGCCGTGATCCTTTATCTGTCCCACCTTTATCACAACCACTTGGCGGTCTGTGATTAGAAATATTGGGTTATAGATTTCATCACTCGGTAAACGAACAACCGGTATTGACTAGTTTTAGAGAGCTAACAACTTGAAATGGCAATACATTGGAAAGAACGGGAAGATATCTGGTCGAAAGTCCAACATCATAACAACATAGTTACAATGCAACGAAATTCGTAAGATATAAAATAAACTAGAAGAGAACATTGATGCCATCCAGGGAAGGCCTATGAATTATGTAGGTACTTAAACCACATAAGCTAAACCACAACCAGTTGTTAGACACTGTCCAATCCTGTCCGTCCAGTGTAAGTGACACCACCGCTGCCGTGACGATCTTAGTTACACGAGTACAAGTATAGGTATGTCACCCCAGAGTGGAACACGTCACAACGACAACACTCCGTACGCAGCCAACCGTGACACACAACGGACGTATACAGTCTTCACATTGTGTCTAGTGGAGCTAAGGGACGCCTTCCACCGCTCACTTAAATGACACACGACAGAGTTAATAAATAAATGTAATTGCAGTATGTTTGCGTCAGAGAGAAAACTCGAGCTTCAATCCTCTTGAATGAAACTGTAAAACATAAATCTAACAAAAAAAAAATATTCTTTTATTTACTCTATATATTCCCATAAATATTTTACACAGAATTTTATTTCATCAAGGTTATCTGATCTTTACGGAGACGAGTCGTTGAACCTTGACGGGTTTTAGCGCATTTTCACACTTTCGACGATCGCTTCGGTTACAATTTCACCGATTTGAACAAGAGCAACGCTGTGAGAGACCTTTTAGTTAACTGGTCGCAACGGCACTCGTGTCATGACCGCTGCACGGCTCGTGGTCGCGGCGTAACCGCAGCTGGTTTCCACGCACATCGCGAGTGGAAAACGCACAAGTTCCGCGATTGTGTAAGTTCGCAATCAGTCGAATATCCTAACCGTAAACCATCCGGAACTCGCCCTCCGTCCGTAAGTCAATCGTGGTGTATTTCGAATGTATCGCAGTTAAAAGTATCGTCGTGTCAAATTCATCGTTTTTTTCCCAAGCGACGCTGATTACGGGGGGCGCGGGAAGTGCACGGAGTGTGCCGTGCGCAACGAGGGACCTCGTCGCTGCCGACGGCGACGCCGAGTGTAATAAACGTAGTTGTCTGAAATGTGACTGGAAGGAGATGGGGTGACATCCTGCGGAGATTGTGAACGTTTTGAGTTATCTCGTCGTTAAGAAACAGAGTAAACTATGACTGGGCTTATATAACAAGAAACCAGATAAGGGAATAGGTTACAGTTGATTTTGTATCACTAGATGGTTGGAGTGATTTCAAACGAAACGTGATTTTAACACACTACACATATAAGCAACATTTGACTTGCGTATGCTTGCTAGTAAAGTTTTAATTCGGTCCATGTGTATTCTGTAAGTATCCAAAATCTTAGTTTTTATAAGAACCTGCCCACACAACGTCAACAGAACGCAAACATGCTACGTTCCTATGTTCTCTTTTTGTAAATTGTTAATTCAATATTTAGCACCCCCCTCCCATCAGCACTATCTACCTATAGAAATCACTTTGCTGTACCATGCCTTTTGCTACATTCATAATAAAAAAAAAAGTCTTAGAAGGGAAACACTAGACGGCAGTGTATTCCAGCAGGGAAACAACCTATTATACATACATTTATCAGCACTATTACATTTAATCTGACGTCTGAACACATATCTGCATCGCAACACTGGCGTCATTAGGGCGCGGTGTGCGTGGCAGAATAAGGTCGCTGCAGCGGATGTACAAACGAGTGGAATTACATTGGTTAGGATGTTTCGAGATCGGCATTGTTGTAACACTAGCTAATTGTAGTGAATACTGAATAGGATGTAATGCTTTACGTAGCAGAATGACGACGGTATTGTAATGCGACTACTGCCTCAATAGTGTATGAAGGCTGAACACTTCAAATATGGCAGTTCAACGGTCGATTTAGGGAAGAGAATAAATTCGCAGCACACTTATTAAATTTTATTATCGATAAAATAATAAAAAATATAATTTCTCTGTAATGATATAATGGCTGAGCCAGCTAAACCGCATACCGGTTCATGTTAGATTCAGAAATAGGCTTCATCATTATCAGCCTGTATCAGCCTACTACGGGCCTACTAAGACAGCCGAGACAGTATAACAAGCGTCATTGCGTCGAATTGTAACATATCTCCGTTGGCGTATGATTTACAAAATGGGCCACAAAGCTTTCTTTTCCCGTTCGTTAATATGTAAATGAATACATCATAGTACAGAAAATAATTTCATTCAAATCTATCGCTACTGAATCTGTTACCGCGACAATATTAAATCACTAGAGTTCTACGTTTTCAATTCTCCACTCAAGTGCGAGTCAATAGGCAAGGTCTAGTGCTGACTTAATCAAATAATACTAACTACGTGTTCGCGTATGAAGCACTTGTATTCACACATTGTCGCCTAATGACGAACCTTGGAGATGAATTTGCATTGCAGATCGACTCGTTAAAAATACATTACCGTACTCGTTAGCGTGCCGTAGATTTAAGCATCGAGTTTCTTGATGACTTTTTTGTCTGTGACAATTAGTGCGTTTAGCAGTGTTCATATTATAAGTAATTTGTCGTGTTGGAAAATAAGCAAATGTCAGTCGCCATTAAACCATACAATTATAGTAGATGTTGTACCTCTTTATAAACGATACGACATTTTATATATAGTTAATCTTATGCAATGAAAAATGGTTCTGATTGCACCAGAAAACAATCCTACCTATTTGTATTGATTGATTCCAAGTATTGGGAAAACCTACAAGCCGCGGTGATTCACTTGCGATTATGGTAATAATTAAGGACAATAGTTTCAAACCAAATAGACACGTATGTAACTGTTTTATTATTCGCAGTCACGTGTTCATTGCCGCGTGGTATCACTGTTATAGTGAAAAAAAGATAGAAGAAATTAAAACATATTTTTCAGCAAAAATGCACATCAATGTACATTGAATTTACTACATATAGAACATTCTTCATCGTTCATTTTTGTACTTATAGAAAACGATACTAGAATCACTACAAGAATTTTTTTCATGTGAATAAACAATATTTTAAGTCGCAGCGTTTGATCCGCGTCCCTATCTAGTATCCCAAGTTACTAAAAGTAAATGTGTGACATGAAGTTGATATATAAACATTTGTTTATACCACTGTAATAGTTATGTCAAGAGAGGCCTGTTTACAGCAGTGGACTGAGAAGGCGGATGATGATGATGATTATGATGATGAACTATTATTGTTCAATTGGAAAAGAGCGGAGGTCATTAAATCTTGCACTGCGGTCGATCGATGTAATTCGAACATCTATATTATAGACTTTTTGCACGGTTGAGTTTCTTAGTTCACTTAGATGCTCATTCATAGATTTCATCTTTTACAAAATCATATTCATTTATAAATAACTATTATATTACTATTGTGAAATCTTCTAATTTGCACAGGGACAATGTGGTAGACTATGGCGTAACCGTTCTCACTCAGAAAGGACATGCCCCTTTAGAAGCGAAAGGCGACAAATATACAATGATAATGACAATTTTATAAAATACATTATTACATTCAATGTTAAAATAAAATGTAATACAGTAAATAACATTGAATCTGAATATCACATGTACATACACACGTAAACACACACATGTCCAAAGTTCACCACGATCTGAGGTGGTAATGTGTCAAAAATAACAATGCAAGTCAATACGGTGCATATTGTATCGGAAAGTAGCAAAGCAATTAACTCAAAAACGAATTACAGGCCAACTTTCGCTAAACTCCATACTATAGTTGACATTAAAGAGTCGAAGTAACGATGTCGGAGTATTGGCACAAACAGAGCGTCACTTTTGCCTTGAAAACTAAGAGGTCTCAAGGTCCAACCCTTTACTTTACTAAATAATTTCGACGAGTGTTGGTTTGTTATTGATAATAAGCAAACTTTACCACTGTTCTGTTCAGAGTGTACAGAAGAACAGTGCATTGAATTAAGGTAATGCAATATAATATTGTCTCTGCCTAACCCTTCGAGGTAATACAGGCGTGATATAATGTAAGTGTAAATAGATACGGAAAGGTAAAAGGAAGAAGTTTCGATTTTATTTATATTATGGAATATAATACTTAGATTAGATTTAGAATTTCTGGTAGTGGTTCAAAGTCTGCATAAGTGCCCGATGCATGGCAATAGGCTCACCACCTATTACATAGTGAGACGTAAACGTAACCGGTGAATCGTGGGAATGT
>DWEI01000500.1:0-21450 GCA_018245875.1 Mysoria ambigua
ATTTGACTGCCACGTTAGGTTCTTTACGTCAAAAATACTTCCGGAAGCGCCCAATATGACGTTACCTATCTATTGTGGATATTCTTGGATTTTGATTTAATAATAAATATATTCACAAACCCAATATTGGAACACGTTTTTTTACATACAATGTTATTCTATGATGCCTCTGTTTTTTTGTTCTCTGTTGAATACATTGTTATTTTATTTAGGAATAACGGTAAATAATTTTGAAGAGCGTCCTACTCCTGCATTATGTTCACAGGTAGAAACATTAGAACATAGTACTAAGCTACATTCGAATCTAATACTTTAGAGCTTTGAATTTACAAAAAATAACTACATATTACATGCACGTAGGAAGACATAAATTTTTTGTACTTTAACTACGAACTCGCTCGTGTTACTTGCTACTTTAACGTAAATATTGTTACAGTAAATAGCGTATATAAAACATTTCAGTGTAACTTATCCCACTTTAACTGAATTTTACGAATGATGGTCGTACACATTTCTTTTTAAAGAGCCTACCAAAAAAGTCAAAATGGCGCCGCGCGGGTATTTTTTTATATCTTTTGTGCCTCCGGTGTTAATGGCTGACAAGATTTTTTCCACCCTCTGCAGCTGTGCGGAGTGATCTATTCGACGATAATCAAATTACATACAATGATGTGTAATGTGACTCAATGAATACATTATATTTATATTAACATTTACATCCTGACTGTTAAAATCATGACTTATTTATCAGATGTCTAAGTATTACGGTCAATTAGTGTGTCCAGTAGTTAAACGCTTATGATTAATTTGATTTCATGTTTATAAAAAGTCATTAATTATCTTGCATTTCGTCAATTGAATGTATTTGTCCTGATATTTTTTAATACATCATCCATTTTTCTAGAATGTTCTCCGCTTGCTTTTGAACCTAATTTTTATGCATTGGATTTGTTTCTTTTAATTCTGGGCTGTATCGTTGTTTGAAGAGATATAATTTTTTTGTATAAATGTGGATAGGCTTATTATATATGTACATATGAAACGGCTATACACACGGAATAGATGTAGAGCTTGTAATAAGTTTTATTGCAGAGACCAACGCTACTACTGATCAGCAAATGTGTTCTCATTCAATGACTGTAAAATTCTAAACATGAGACCAACGCGAAAGCATCCTAAATATGGCATAGCGGTAAGTTCACGAAACTTCATTCAACCGAGCGCGCGACGCCGGCTATTCTCGATGTGGGTCACGGCGCGCCCCGGCTGCGCGGCGGCGTGCGCCTAAGCGTCGTCGAACGAAACAAGGATATTCCGAGCGCGATACTGAAAAGTATTGCAACGAAAGCGAGTTGGTTTTCAGTCTTTTACCAACTTCTTTAAAATGTTATCTTCATTTGTGTAATCCGTTGCCTTTCTTTTCTGACATACATCTTTGACTAAAAATAACAGAGAACTTTTATGCTTAGATTTATTATACTTTTATTCTGCCGAATGAAACATCTCGGATGACTCTAATATATTAAATATGACTAAATGTAACATGAACAAAATCATCGGTATACGAATTTTAACGCATATATTTATTTCCAGCCTACCGTATCGAAGCAGCAACGGTGGACTGTCTCAGTCAAGGCGCGCTATGTGGTGTACCTAACCTCTCTAATGACGCATATCAACGCGTGTCCACAGTCCGGCGGCCGATTGATTGGCAAATTGTAGCGACGCCCCGTCGGCGGCGGCGTCTTCCGGCGCTTGCTCTTTTGTGGCTCGCTTATATAATTACAGTCACATTTTATTACAAATGTTTGTATAAAATACTTTCCTACATTCCTTCCTTTCGCTTTAATCTGTTACCCAACGAATCTTTTTTCTTGAGATAAAATTAGGCTTCGAATCAAAGAATATTTATATGATGCATATTGAAACTTAATAAAAAAATTGCAAAAATTTTCTAGTTACAGTTTGGCGCGGTTTTTATTTAGTAGACTGAGATTATAGTGCCGATAATATATTTAATCGAACAATAGCTTAACAATCGCGTATTAAGTCCTTTATGCCTTATTCAGTTTAGTATGTATGTACTTTATTTTATTACGTCAGAAGCAATAGAAGTATTCTAAAGGTTTGTAAGACTAGTGCTAGAAACATATTGGTTGCTAATTGTTAAATTACGTTAGGTACGTTGGGTTCTGTCGCCTTGTCACAGTTGCTCTGCCCTTCTCATGTCTGTAGGTACTTGTTAACTCTCAATAACAGTATTTCACTTTGTGGTTCCATATCTCCAGTGAAGTGTTCGGTTATGCGTATGGATGTTTTGTGTGTAGGTATTTATGTGTGTATAGATGTATGTATGAGCCTCGACTTGTATCATTGGCTGATTGATTGGCAAATTGTGGCGTCGCGCGCCATCGCTTCCGCACTCTCCTCCTTTGTATACATTTTACATGTATTTTTATATATTGTCATGCTTTATACTTGTCATAGTCAACTCCAACCAACGTTGAACTTGACCTGAATGAATGTTCCACATCAGTTGTGTGCGACGTATTAAGGTAATTGCTATGTATTGGCGAATATAATGTAGTACTGTAATAACGTTGAGATGAGATGAATTTATGTAATAACAAAATCGAATAATCACGATATATTTTGATATTGTTTTAAGTAACAAAGCAAAGGTTCATATTGTTACACATTATAACAATAGCTTTAAAGTCCATTGGGTTCGCGTAATGCGTCCGACATGACGTTATAATTAACGTTAATTCTAGCGTAGGCAGGTATAGGTGTTACCGGTCGCGCAGCGTGCGTTTACAGGTCGTGTGCCCACGCCAATGTATCGCGGCGATTATTTCTATTTTCGTATATTAAGCACAAGTGATACAACTCGGAAATACTTTAAATGAATATAGATTATAATCCACCCCTTGCAAAATTCCTTTACTCTCAATCTTACGACCCTTCCCGTATTTGCCTCTTTAAATATGCAACGTTCCATATGGAGCGGATGAAATAGGCTAGTACGCGTCATCAATATTGTAAAGAAACGGCATTCTAATCGCCATGGAGGTCTCGAGGCCATGAATATTCCAAACAGAGAGCGTGGATACGTTTCCACGGGATACGACGCGTAACGAACCCGTTTTTAGGTCAGAGTCGGAGAGGCGTCGCGCTCCAGTGTAGTGCCGCCCTCCGTCGCGACGCTCCCTCTCACACTCTGCAATTTCAAAGATGTCACGGCACTTATGTCACCGAATTGCCGCCGGTTATTTTCCAACCCCTCAATCCGTTACGTTACTGCTTACTTTCAGAACATCAAAGTACAAAATATCATTACTGCTATACCTGCAAACGAAAGCTCTCGCGACCCGCGTCTACGGGTACTCAGCGTACAGATTAAATCTTCCAATATCATTGCTCCATTTCATTAAAATGCAGAGTTAAAATTCCCGTCGTTGTCAATTTATAAAAGCTCGCTTCGGCATTTTACCTTTTATGTGTTTCCTATCAAACTACAAGCAATCCATGTCCCGCGCATTGTAGTGGAAACATTGAAGCGATTACTAAACAATAACTTTATTACGTGTCGTGATTGTGATTGTTTGCTTTAAAGTGGGTAAATACTGTACTTACGTACTAGTGACACGCGATCAAAAAGGACTAAAGGAAGTAATCCTATTTGGAATAAAGTAAGATTTGATTTAAACCTCATATTCATCGAGAGTATCGTGCACAAGTAATTTGAAAGAAAATTTGAATATGAAGAAACACAAGATATACGTCAAAGTTTACCAGATGGACGTGGACGAGCTCGCGCTCGACGCAGCGCTCGCGTGTGAGTCCGCAGCGCGGCCGAGAGGGCGAGCAAGGACGGCGCGGTCCTTCCCCCCGCGGCGCGGTCGGGCCGCGCGACCGTCGCCTCCGAGGGCTGGTGGACCGGCGTGCGGCTCACACGACTGTTCTCATCTGCTCGTCTGTCACGAATGTCACTTATCAATCCTGTTGAATAATCCCGTTAACACTTAATTAACGGCGTCGTCTGTATGAGCCGTCGCCTCTTTGACTTGTATTATATGCACCCTCGCCTAGTATTAAAATTTTATCATATCTCCGTCAAAATATGGACAGAAAAAGAGTGAAATGATCCAAGATTTAATAAACGTGAAAGCAGCGACGCACTCTGCCGGAGATGTACGTTTGTCAATTAGGATTAACGACACGAGCTGCTGAAATGAATTGCCACTCGGAGCAGACGTGGACGGAGTAACACGTGTAAACAAAATAAACGAGCTCGACGTATCTGGCCGACCGGCCGTACATAGGAACACACTCAGTGCTCGGCGGCGGCCGAGTATGATATATGGACGTCCTGCCAACGTTCCCCGGTCTAATTCTTCTCTTTAGTGCACTCCGCGCGCGGGCGGGGGTGGCTGGACATCGTGGGCGGGAGTGTGACAGTAATGGAAACATGTGACACACGTGAAGCCGCAAGGGAAATTGATTTGGCAAATCCGATTTTGGGATATTTTGCGAATGCTGATAAATAATATTGGTGATGGCTATAGTGCAGTCGTGTACACTGTAGAGTGGCAGTATAAATTTACATAATCAATAAAGTTTCTTAATGCCCTACATCGGACAAACAATTTAGAAATTTTAATTTATTTCAAGGGAAACGATAAGGATTAATGCAAAGTATGTATTTTATATAGCACTCTTAACTTTCCATAACCTGAAGGATACCGGAGACAGAGTAGCCACAAAGCGACGCGGCGAACGCTGAGAATACGCAAACAGGTGTCGACTGCGAGGTTATATTTGCATATAAATAGAGTTCCTGCTTAACTGTAACATTGACGCGTCTCTTTCTCTCTTATTCAACGGTTATTACGTTGGAAGAGCGCAAGACGTTCCGCCTTCTTGCGTGCTCAGTGCGCTAGCTACTCCAGGAGATTCTATTTATGAACGGTGATGTAACATGTCCAATGGACTGGACGGATAACTGCAAACCAAGGCGACTTCCATTGTTTTGATCGTCGTAGCAGCGGAACACAATCGATTACGTACGTCAATTGTCGATGCTCTTTTGTGATCACACAAAGTCAATGCATCCAGTTGCAAGTTGTTTTTCTATCGCTTGTTAATATTCCTTGACCGGTACCATATACATCGTTAAAGAGGATTCCGCGAGCTGTGTCGCTTAGAGCAACTTTTTCTACCGGGGAAGTTATTACAGTGCGCTTCTGGAACTGGTCAGAGCATGTCGGCTAGGAAGTATTGGCATTTTTTCGTACACACTTCCTTTCATTCTTGTTTTA
This sequence comes from Mysoria ambigua, assembly GCA_018245875.1. Taxonomy (NCBI): domain Eukaryota; kingdom Metazoa; phylum Arthropoda; class Insecta; order Lepidoptera; family Hesperiidae; genus Mysoria; species Mysoria ambigua. Next base: position 5,322 of record DWEI01000500.1, read on the forward strand.
GATTAGTAAAACCGAGATCATTCAAATAAAATCAAATTGGCGCCTTCGGCTAATTTTAAATTTTGTTTGAAAGTTGTTCTTTGAAAAATTAAAAAGTTAATATACAGTACGTAAGCATGCAACATGATCAGCGAGTGTCTGTCGATGGCGTTACTTCCGCATCTCCTCCGCCAGTCGTTTTTCATTGTTCGCATATTGCATCATAGGAACTAAGCGGCAGGCCCAATCTGCGTAGGCGCATGGGACTTGCAAACTGTGTATTTTTCGACGTCGAGCTCGACGTAACTAGTTCTGTTATCTGAGACCCCTGTTATTTGTATTCCTTGTTTTTTTTTCGAACCAAGCGTTTTCTATTTGTTCCGTCGAGCCCTTTTTTTGCTGGGTTGCACCGCCCGTCTTCGAAGGTTCGAAGCGTTTTTACTCGGGTAAGGGGGAATGCGGCGGGTGGGGAGTCGCGGCGCGCCCCCCTCCCCCCGGGCCAGGCCGTCCTTGGCCCGAACGTTCACCTTGGCGCGCTGCGCTGCCACCGCACCACAGGTAACAAAGTTCCGCGAACTACGTGATTTCTATGGCTGTCCGCCGAAAGTGGATCCCGGAGTAGGTATCTCGAGGTCCGCTCGCCCGACGCTAATGTTACTGGGAACTCTGTAATGGAACACTGCAACTGCTCGCCCTCCGGCTCCGACCCTCGTTTGAGCCGGCGGTCATGCACTTCTTATGTATTCTATCCACTGTAGACATTAGATATAGAGAACACACGATCTTATAGGCACGGTCGCATGGCCCGCCCCCCTGGTGGTCCCGATTCGCGGTCGTCGTTCATTTCACTTGTTCTAATTAGCAGAATTTATCGTTTACAACTCCCGCGTAGATTTTATTACCGCTGGCATTGTGTTTTGATGTTATTTTGCTTTAAATAATGCGGGTTTAATATTGTCGCATGCAACGGAAACTCTTTGTGGAACTAAAGTACCTCCTGTGGAACTAAAGTCCTCCATACAAATCCAGGTCAATTACGATACTGTTTTTACTTTTCATACAGTATGATAAATTTAGTAACATATATTTAACGTCGCACGATTTTTTCGTGGTACGCTGGAACAACGCAAGCTTGTCGATATTTTTTATATGTGCACACATTGTTGTAACAAATGTTTGAAATTGAGTTGAAGTAATGTACTTTCTGAGAAAGAATATAACAGTTTAGATTGTTTTCGAAGAAATGAGATAAACGCAAAGATAACGGGGTCTTAGGGGGGGCATCTGTGAAAGCTGTAATATCAACTTACATTATGCTATGTTTGCATACATCATCAACATCTTTGAGAACTTACATTATGAGAGAGTACAAGTGAAGAATGAAGTTTTATAATACCGACGAAGAGCTTGTATTTCTTTACCCATTCTATTTTTACAGCGTTTTATGATCCATGCGTTGATTTACTGCTTCAAGACTATATTTGTGGCTCACAACAGAATTTTTAAGTCGAGTTACAGGCATTTTAGTGCATTCAGTGTCAGTTGATGCTTGCTATAAGTTCGTTCACCTGCCCAGCTGTAATATCAATCATGTCTTCGAATCACATTTAGCGATGACTGAATGGGTTAACGCGAATTTATATATCAATTGCGAGTAATGATAACAACGTTACGGATTACCATCGGCTACATCGAGGAGTGGAAGCACCGGGACCGCTGGCCCAAAAACCCGACCACCGTAATCTTATCGCATTAGAGGCCGGACATAGGAAGGGCATTAAATTTGAACGATCGTCGTGAAGCGGCGGGCAGAGCGAACGCGCCTGAAACCGGTCGGCCGTCCGTAAATAATGGATTAGAGGTGGTGCGAGGGGCGAGGCGGGGGGTGTGGCGCACGCACCGGCTGCGCGCGCGGGCCGAGGGGAGGGGGCTGCGCCTCCCGTCAGCTGTTGCGCGCCCGGGACCGCGGCGCACCGCCGCCAATGCATCGGCGTTCATAGCGCACGCCGCCCGCCTCGCGAGCCCCTCCGCGCGACAGTGACATAGTGTGTGCAGTGACGGCGCGCAGTGCTCAGCGACGGTATGATCGATCGCGTGTGTGTGTGATGGCGAGGATGTGCAGTGCGCGACCAGCGAGCTGACCGCGGCGCCGGCCGATGCGAAGTAATGTTACGCCACCGACCGAGGTGATTATCCGCGAGCCCTAAAACACCGTGCATGTGTGGGAATCGGGAACGTCGATCGGGTGACGGTCCTTGTCCGATATGTCGGTTGTGCCTTGGGTAAGCAACGCCAGTACAGTACAGTGTATTTTTGGCGCTTTTTTGGGATTAGTGCAAAAAAACACCAATGCGTGTATCAGGGCGCAAAAGATTTTTTTTGTCGCGCTACAACAATAAACGTCGCCCTCTAGCTTGGGGGAACCCATTGTGTTGAATTTGGTGTAGACAGAACCATTTTTTAGAAACTCATGGTTTTTTTGTCGTAGATAAAAATTAAATGTTTGAGAAACTTCACAAAAATATACGGTCTTAAAAGTTACAGTCCCACGGTAGGCTAGGCGACGATATATAAAGGTGGTTTATTTTAAAATGCCGAGATAGTTTTTTCCTCGTTTAAAATTATAGTTGTATTTCAATAACTACTTCCTAATCATTATAAACACTTAAAAAACGGTTATTTTCATTTTAAGAGTGTCGTCGTTATTATAGTGTTTAAAGTTAATTAAAACTAATAATTAATTAAGGAAGTAAATTACATATTCATGTAATTGGTATAGTACAATCCAGCGTCAAAATATTACGAAGAAATGCGGTAAACTTCGCAGAAGTATTTGTAACCTAGGAAGTGTAGTGCCGCTTTCGTAAGGAATTAATTGAATCTAATTAATAACTAGCTCTCGCTCGTCCTTCATTCATTAATAATTGTAGTTAAAATAGTTTCGTGTGATCATTAAGTATTGCCGAGCGTCTGCCACGGCGTTGTTTGGCCGCCTTCATTGTGTTTTGAAGTTTGAGACTTAGTTCATTTCAAATTGCGATTATAAAATTACACATCCAGTCCATGACTCCTTGTTCAATCATGACAAAATTATCAATAGAAATGTATCAGTGAATACGTTTTTATCAAACTGCGATGGTGGCGACGGCAGCTAATTGCAATAATAACTTTTGACTTTCAGTAATAAATCATCGGAGGTTAACTAAGCGTTAACATAATTATTGCTTCCGCTAAAGCGACGCATTTCAGTCTAGGACGTGTCTATGTATATGCACACGTAAACGTCGGTTTCTTTAGTATTTCTGAATGTCATGTCACGAGTATCATAACAGTCTTCGTGTCGGCAGGTGGGACCAGCACCTTGTGTTTGTTCTTCCGGTTTTGTTCGAAGAATAATTTATCACCAATTTGTCATTATTCATCTAAGCCTCAGCCAGTCTTTTCTAGGCAAGTATTATAAACGCTATTGTTTATAGCATTTTAAAGTTGTACTCGTTAAAGTTTACATGTGCAAGGGAAGTCATAGGAATTCTTGTTATTTGTAGAATATTTTGTTCGTCATGACATCCTCACGCTAATCCTTTATAGCAAGAATAAACTCGTATTAGTGATAGCGGTGTTGTAATTTTCGCAGTATTATAATGACTAATTGTTTCTTAAGATGGAATGACGTTTAACATTTATTACGCGGCTCCCACTCTCTTTGTCATCTTTACTTTTAATTGTTATAAAAACATTCTTTCAAAAGATTGTCTCATTCTTTATATTCTCACTAAGTTGTAAATCATCTAAAACAGGTTGAGAAAATTCCAACAAGTTTGTTTGCGTTGGAATTTGTTCCAGGAAATCCCTGTCTCTCGGAGGCTTAGCTTCTCCTAGCGTACCGTTTAACCTACTGCTTCACTGTGACGGCTCAACGCTTTAAGTGTTATTCCTTTAAAAAACTGTGCGGGAATGTTTATTTTCTTACCCTAACGCTTGTTTCCATAATTTCCTTTGTAAAAGTGATCATAGAGTAAAACTCAGACGAATATCCTTTATGAATTATTCTTATTATGAATTAAATAAAATATGAAGGATTTTGATATTTATCATAAATACATATTGAGATATTTTTGGCATTTAGTCGAATAACATTTCTACTTTAAATAGTTTTTTACTTTGCTTCGAACTACGCGATCTTTTAACTTACACTAATGATATCCTTACGATGCTGTTATTTACAATTATCTTGTGTGGAGGGGAAAAGTAGAAAATACTTGTAATATTTTTTTAGTATTCAAACCGACCGATCCTTTTTGTTGCTAAGTGATAGCTATCAAGTTAAGCTTTATGATGCATCCTCTTTTGAACCTTTTTTTTCCTTTGCTTCATGTCTTGCTTTTATGCTTTTGCTTCTATTATCTTATTTGTAACGTGTTTTTGTTTTTCCTAATGCATAGCATCATCCTGAAGTATTAAAAAATAACTTTATGCATCTAGCTTTAGGGTTTTAGAGAATGTTTTGACTTTTATGTCCCAAAAGTTTCTAATTTTCCTTCTCCATATATACGTATGTTATATTGGGGTTTAATTTTTTGTTTAAAATTCTTCACGGAAATTTTGTTCGTCAATTTAAAGAATTTATTTATGAGGTAATAAGTTTTCTACTACCATTTTAATTGTAGTATAAGACTTGCTACACGCATAATAGTAAATATCGTTAAAGTTGTCCGTCAGGCTTTATTTGTCTGTATCATTAAATATTGCATATCGTTGTCGTGTCAGAATGCGCAAGCCTAGGGCGATATTGTTATTTAATTCCTAGTTGCATAATTCTACTTGCATTTATGTATTAATTCTACTTACATTTCATATTATAATATTTATTACTATGCATAATTTATACCTGAGGCGCCTTAAAATGAGGATTTAACGGGTAGTAGGACTCGTTTCCAATTAACCGGCCACTCGTCACCGGCTGCAGCAGCGATGCATCAAGTGATGCGATTTAAAAGCAATCTCGCCGCCTCACGCTCAATTTCCGCGCCAAATGTCTGTAATCCGGCGATGTCGTAACGTCTATATCTCGTGTTAGTTCTGCTGAACTATTTCTGTCTAAATATTTTCTATTTCTTTTACTATATTTTTATGGCACATTGTTTTATTTCGTTTCGTTTGTTTTCAGTTCAACCAATAACTGTTCTTGTGTCGATTATTTGTCTTTTACTATATTTTTTTGTGATTTAATACTAATTTTGCTCATTTTGGCTTAGAAATATTTAAAAAATTTATTACTCAGTTTAATCGTTTTTTCTAGTTTATTCCTATAGTCACGGAAAATACTGACTATGGTAGTCCCAGTATTTACATTGTTTAGTTCTTTTATGCGTTTACCAACACTACACATCCATGGAATAATGATATGAATCGTTCTTCGTTAACTTGGAATGCAGATAACAATGGGCTATGCAATCATTTCACTCTTCTAGAACTCCGCTTAATTTTAGAACCGGCTGACCCACTTCGTAAAGATCGAAATTTCTAGAAATAACTTTTAAAGAAGATGATAAGGCGTTTGTTAACACCAGCCTTTAATAAATCTTTTCTATTGAACATGTATAAAATGCACATTGTTGCGTTAATGATGTTCTTACAGATCTTATACTATTCTTCTACATTCATCATTTTCTTCATATAGATACGCTTGTTCTTCTGATCCACTCATCGGCCAGTAGCTGACTAATTTGGTCAGTATTGTATTGGTCTAGGGCTAGCATTGGTCTCTCCCGGCACGTACTATCGTCAACGTTCGTTAGTGGTATAGTTGAAAGTGCAATCTCAATTACAAGGATTAATGTTTTAAGCTTAAAACATACTATGGTAAAACGTGAGGCACTTAAAAGAATATTTCCTATACGAAATATTTTACTATATACCTTGTATATGAATCCGTTTCATTTTATACGCCTACATTTGGAGTGATCTGTTGTCTTAAGTAATGTCCATTACTGATCTCTGATGCGTCAGCAACTAGTCAGTCTATCCCCAAGAACACTTGTACGTACAAAGACGAAAACGCAAATTTCCCATAAAACAGCTTTTCATTACTAATTCCCTGTAACAATTGTGGCTAACAACGAGGTGCTCGATCGGTGCGTCAGTCAATTAAATGACGGATTTGCCTACTGGTGGTGTGCGTGCTCAAATCCGTAAATCAAATGGGGATATTATTACACCATCACGCCAGTTCCCTTACGCGGTGGGCAGAGAGCACAATCACGTAGAGTGCTTAAGTACATTTGTAATAATACGAAATGTGTTGTACTATTATACGTTTATCGTGTCGCTGTATCTACTCGTGTATAAAACTGATAACGTTGTATACACGCACATACATACATACATACATAGGTAAAAATAATTTAACAATCGGCGCGTTGTGAAAGTTACCTTGACCTTGATATATCGGTCGCACAAGTTCGTTCACTCCTCGAGATACATGATCCATACATAACAAAAACACGAATGTTTAACCCGGCCGCATTATATTTTTATCGTCGCCATAAATACCTAAAGATACGCGTATAGTAAATGTTGTCGTTCGTTCGGATGTGAATCATTTTTATCTACATACTCTTTGTCTTATATTGTATTGTATGTTGAAATAATATATTAAGCTATTTACGTTATATATATTTTCAGGTGGCTTTTTGATATGATACGCTTAATTTTAATGATAGGATAAGTGTAATAACACAATTATGTACCTGTCTGTATATTTGTCATGCAATGTGCATGGTCAGTGATCATCGAAATGAATGATTTAAAACGAATGCTTTTAATTTGTACCAAAAGAAATATAAATAAATGGAAATTCTTGTAATAATTATACTTGCGATACAATTGATGTTTTTTCATAGTATCATATATGGTTTATCTTTAGAACATTAATCAATACCGGTAAAGTTTTATACAAATCGATTTTTTAATTTTCAAAAAAACGCAAAACGTTATCAGTGCTAGTGATCGATTGAGATTGTCGAAGTGACACCGCAGTGGTTATCAGAATGAACACAAAATCATTTATAATGATAATAATTATAGTGTGATAAGATATAGATAAACTTGCAGAATACATGTGGTATTTGGATAATTTTCATCGCAGGTTCAAATTAGACATCCGTGATATATTTGTGTGAAGACACAAATATTTCTACTAAATGGGAATCGAACTTAAAACCTCCGGCTCAACAACCGCGTTCCGTGACCACTGGACCAAATGGTCAATCAACGTCAAAATTAATGTTTTTGTATTAGATAGATATGTCTGAAATTTTACTTATTATAATATGAGTTACGACAACGTTACACCATGCTTGGTGTTTTAATGCCCGAAGAGGTGGACGGAGTGTGAATATAGCACCCTCGCGTACCACTAGTTACGTTCACGTTCCGCCGTGAGATAGGCGAGGAGCCTGTCGCCGGACACCGGCTATACATGCAATCAGACCTCGAGCCTGCACTAGACAATCTACGTTAAAAAAATTCTCTAATGATCGACTCGGGATTCGAACTCGTGAACTTTCGTTCGGCAGTCACGCTCGCAACTAACAAGACCAACCAACCAGGCAGTCTTGTCTTCAAGGTAGGCGTAATATAATTTATATATTTTTTATTACCGATGATCGGGAGCTTTATCTTCGTTCTACTGTTGAACGGACTGATCCCCGCATACCTATATATTTAAATTTGTAATGTATAAATTGTAATAGATGTTTGTATACATGATATGTACGTGACATGTTATAACGGGCGCCGCGGTATCTGCTCGGCCGACCGACCTAGCGCCGGCCGACACTGCGCGGGCGACGGTCGCGAGCCCCGACGGCCGCGTATCCGATTACTCGCTGCATCGGTTTCCGTTCGGATTGTACGTATTAATTACGCAATACTCTCGTGATTTATTCCATCGCAATGCGCTCTAATTGTTCTTGGTATCTACAACATAACGAGTGATGCACTCGCATTTATGTATACGTTGTTGTATGTACGAATGACGTGCGTGCTTATTGCGTTGTTGTACGTGTATGTGGGTTCCAGTTTCAATCGAGTGCGGGGTTTGGCTGTCATCAGTTGTTAGCTGTTATTATATTGTAATCGTTGAGAATACACATAAACACGGGCCCAAACCGTTCGCTATTATAAATGCTGTTAGTCAGTAGGTAATGATTGGTTTATTAGTTTTATTTCATAACACAGATCAACACAGCACAGGTGTAGTACATCGTAGATGTCCATGTTTTCAAGGGTTTCAGATTCGGTCACTCTAACTATGCAAGACATATTTGTACCTACGGTGTTCTCGTACGATTGTTATTGACATTGTAGTTCCTGCGGATGCACCCGCATGGTGTTCTTTAATAGCTCATTGTATCATAAACGATGCCCGTTCAGACGATCGGAACGTATGCCCGTAGCTGTTCAGATTTTTTCATGTTTGCCTCAACGATCATTCGGGGTCTGTGACTTGTGGCTGTCGTGTGTATGCGATCTCGTGCATGAGTCGCTCCACGATATCCTGTTAGCCGCTCGCGTTCGCTCGTCTCGAGTATTCAGGTGGCACAGACTCTGTCAATGCGCCACAATATTCCGAAATGTGCGCGAGTTGTGTGTGAACTGAGATGCATTGGGAGGTGGCACGAGCGAACGCGAGCGACAAGCCGAATATCATTGAGCGTCTCTGTGCGAGATAGTGCGTAGCAGAAAGCAGGGGCGTTCACCTCGCGGCTCGCGTGGGACACTCGCTAAAAATACGCGCGGCGACGCGGCCTGCATCGCGATCGCGGCGCCGCGCGGCCCGGATGCGGCGTGCGGCGCGCGGCGCGCTGCTGCCCAGCGCCCGCCGCGCGCAGCCGACTGACGATAGAGCAGCACACACGTTACCCACTGAAAATGTATCCCTTGCGCTTTACCGTTCAAACGCTTTGAATACAACACGTCTTTAAGAATAGCTATGTGGCGCTCTGTCCTCTCCGCCTTACATCGGAGAATCTTGCTTGACATGCCACGATTGCTTAAGGAGCCATGTTTCTTCTAAAAGTTATGATTGGTTTTTTTTTCAGATTAAAAAGCGCACAGAAAATTTGTTAACGTGAAATAATAGCAAGTGGGTATGTGTGTGAGATCTGAAGTAAACGGAAATGTAGTTAATATGTTGCTACGACTGGATACTAAATTGTAAATTTTCTTCTCTCAGTATTTTCATCGTATCCTCTGAACGAGTGTGCACTCTCGCAAGCCGTGTTGCCATTTATTTGTCCAAATTCAAAAATCATCCTTCAATATCATACTCCTACTACATATATTATATATGTAATTTTTAATAATGTATAAGTAAATTGAGTTGAATTCTGATTTTTGATTTTGATTGAAATTTGATATTTTTTTGCGGCTGTACTTTATAATAATTTATCTCTACGTTTTCTCGTGCAGTCATTTTTACATCGATACTCTGCACGCGGCTTGTGATACGTTTATGATTCGGATATTAATAACCCATTTAGGAATTCTAAGGGTCGTTATAACTTCGGAACCGGTCCGGTACAAAACGAAATAAAACTTTACAAAAACCCAACGTGATTAATACCAGCAATCCCGACCGAAAGAGAACAATGACCGTGCTCTGCGACTCGGTGTAGGTGGCGGCGTCGTATGTACCCAACGATCGCTGGGTTATCGCACGTCCGCCTTATTAACAATAATAATAACAACAGATATGAAGAAAGCCGAGATATTACCACCATCGGCCCGTTCCAGTCTAGTGCTGGACGTAGGCTTCCCCAGGGGGTTGCGCCTATAATCCCCACGCCGGGCATGCGGGTTGGGTATCACCGAGCACAGTTTCTCACACCGCCTACGCTGCTGACTGTGCCTAAGCAGATCGCGCCCTTGCGTAATCCCCCAGCGCCGGGTTTAGTCGCCTCTTAGGACAGATTTACCCGGCACGGGGTCGGCGAATTTATTGTTACTGCGATATAGAATTCAAATAATCGTGGGCCGACGTATTTCAGTTCTTCAATTATTTGTATGCATTTAAGTTAAACATTCCGTGTACCGCCTACGTCGACGATCGCAATAAGACCTTGCAATCGAACGTCTTTTACGATGCACCCAATGCGAAATAATCGGCCTTTTATTGTTTTATAATGTAATGTCAAATGGTAGGTCGCTGAGTGTGGCACGAACGCTTCACGCGACGAAAAAATACCGAGAGGATATGAGCGCAAAAAATTTTAATTACACGAAACATTACTTTAAACGTTATAAATATCTCTACACTACTTAAATAGTCCGCGGGCAAGGTTGAAGGCGAACGGACGGTTAGTTTCGATGTTGTATTGATAAACATGCCGCTAACAAATTATATTAGATCACTAAAATAGTAAATATTTTAATTTTGTCTATCGTTTGCGGGCTGATCTTAATTTGTACATGTGCATATTCATACACGAAAACACGAAACACGAAACAAAATTCATAACACGAAACTTTAAGTGTATTATACGAGGGAACAGAAATTGTTCCATCAATACCGACTCTATATCATAACAAAATAGGGTATTCAAGTTTAAATAGTTTCAAACATATTTGATAGGAGTAATTTTCCGAAGAGTAATAATCATAACATGACAGTTGGCATAGAGTGCCGAACACTTCTACTTGCACAGTTCCGACATGCTTCTTTTACATTATTTCATCAGTATTTTCATACACGGACACACTTCACACACTTGGACTCGGACACACTTGTACACACACTAAGATTATCTGCGCGTACGGGGTATGCGTGGTGTTTTCGCACACACATACATTTGGTCTTGGTGACTGCGGCTCGCGGTCCGCGCGCTCGGCCGACCGGAAGCGCGCGACCATTGTGTAATACCGCGATTAAGTTGTAACTCGCATTTAACGTCACACTCTGTCATATCGGACGTATTGGAGGGAAAGTGCGTTCGATTAATTTATATTCGTGTTTATAGAAGTATATTTCAAAGGCAATTAAACTATTAGCCATTTAAATATTTTAATTTGTCATGGCCCCATTAGCCGGCACCGCCTACGCGCTCAATAAATTAGAATAGAATTTTTGATATGAATTTATCGTTTTAGTAATCGACAAATAAAAAAATAAATTTAAATACTGTTAATGGTTAGGAGCAAGATACAAGAGACAAAATTAGTTTATGCTGTTTCATGTATGTATGTATATAGGTATTATGTACTATATGTTTTACGACAATAAAAAACGACTTAATGTTCTCGTTCCTCTTTTAACAACTTTTAATTTCACTTCCTTTTTGTAAAACAATCATACACCAGCGGACGGTGCTGTTAACAATAGCACTGCGCGACATTGTAACTGTGCGTATATTAGTAGTGAGTTGCAACATTCCCGCACCGCTTCGAGCGGCGGCAGTTCGCTTGGTACAACGCCGCACAACAAATATTTACACGACAGTGTTGTTGGTGCGCGTTACCATAGTGGATATACATATGTATTATTAATTGCTTCGGTCGATAAAATATAAGATAGTTTTTCCCGCTAGAAGTTATCACATTTCCACAGGCAATGACGGTAAGCCAAGAAAATAACCAATAATCTTATATTTTAAACATATTTATTTATCGACATGCCTGCGACGTGATTTTTTACGATGTCGCCGCATGTTACTAAGTATACTTTACCCGCAAGTCGTTCGCGGTAGCGGGGGTAACTAAAGAGGGATGGGCGTTGAGTTTATCAAGCTGAGTTTTGCAATACACGATAATACTCGGTTTTAAATATTTTCATTTACCTACATATATGATACATTTACATCGACATATTATGTGAATCGTAAGAAGCGCTTATTCGGCGGCTAATGAAAATGTTAAAATGTAAAGCGCAGCGTGATGTAGGTACGAATTCGCCACAAAACAAACCATCAAGTCGCTGTAACAAAAGAACCGCTGATAGGGGTCCGCAGTGAAATTATTTTAATCATGTGGGTCGGGCGTAGGCCCGGTGCCCGCTCTCGTGCTGGGGGCTCATTAGGGCCGCGCGGTGCCCTAACGAGGATTTTATGTTTTTATTGCGGCCACAGGAAATGTTAATGTGTCGCGATCATCAGCGCCCGTAAAACCGGCGTCGCCGTAAACACTTTCAGCTCAGTGCTGATGTTTGTTTTGTGTATTTAAAAGCTTATTGTTATATTGTCTCGTGATATACATAGCGTAGTAGACTGATTTTTATTCATATGGAAATAAATGAGAGTTGAGATCGTTGACTATTACGCCTGTAATACAATATATTCACGTTTTAGAGAAAATATTTGTTCTGATTATTTTGGCAAATGTTTACGCTTACGTAGTAGTTAGTGTAAATAATAAGCCGTAGTAGCGTAGCGCTGCGTGTTTTTGTTGTTCCATAACATCCAACTTTTGTATGTGAAGAAAATGTATTATTATTAGTTTAAGTGGCGAGATGGTATCGGTGTGTGAGCGTCCGATCATGGGGGTAATTTGTGGGGGGGCAACGAACCACGGTCCGCGCCCGCATGTCCATTGTCCGAGGCACAATGCGGACCGCATGCGACCGCATTGATTTAACTCCCAAGTCGAGAGCGTTCGCTGCAACTTTGTTAGTAATCTGATACGGCGTAGCGACCGACTGCCCGCTCGCTGAGCTACTTGGACAGCGACGATGTCTCCGTGAACTGGCGTTGTTATCTACTAGCCTTATTAAATAAATTGTATTTCAAAGTCAATTAAGAGGGTCTTGTTTATGCTCACATTTTTATTTGGGTAATTATATTATGGTTGTTGTTCGGTGTATGGTAATAGACTCACCATGACCTATACCATATTGGTATGTAAACGTAACGGGTGAAACGTAGGAGTGGAGTACACTCCCTTGCCTACCTCTTCGGGGATTACAACCGAAGATTTAATTTGATATTAATAATGATATTGTTGTGGACATGTGGTGGTCGGTGTGTGACTGCCCACCGCTTCGGGACAGTAACGCGTGACGTCATGTTATAAGTGGTGTCCCCGCCGCAAGTGCCAGTGCGAGGCGGCGTGCGGCACTCATCGCCGCCGTCGCTGCGCCCGCGCTCGCTGTCGTCTCTGCTTCGGATTCTCCTTTGATTGTTGTACATGTCTCTTTAAAACAATATAGAGGCATCTCGTTCGCTGCTCAGTATTGTTCTGAAGAGTTTATTTACAAAGTGGCACTCGCTCTTCTCTGCGACTGTTAAAGTTTTATGTATTTTATTTTTAATCACATTTAAGGAATGTTAATATTTTCGTTATAAATCTTGAAAAATCTTTTTCGGATATACGAAATAGATCCGGATTTATTGTTTTATGTGAACTCACATATATACATAGGTACGGCCAAACTTATCAAATAGGGTTCAGCTGTGGTGGCACATCCGGCAAGGCGTGGCAAGGTCTACAGAAAAATGTTATAAAATCCCTAAAGAGAAATCCAGGGTAACCCGGTCGTGGCCAGTGTTACACACGTATCAGGTGCGCGTTATTATGAAGCGAATGCATAATGTATACTTGAAAATATACTGCTTATTAATTAATACATTTTAATAAATACATAGTTACTCATTCTTTGGAATCCGATGGATTATATTGATTACAACTAGTTTATATCTATGATGTAATCAATAAGATGTCATGTTATCTATGAAATGTATATTTAGTCGTCGTCATAAAAATGTACAAGTTTGCAATGCAAATAAATAAATGCAAACGTGTACATTTATATAGAAATAATAGAATTATCTATAGGTCTTTGGTGGGTGTTTCATTCTCAAAATGTGATAACTAATCAGTAATTAGTTTGAATATCAAAGTTACGCGTATGTTCATACGTTATATTTATAACTATACATAAAAAAATTGAGGGGTAAAGAAGGTTTACGACGAATGTGAAAATGACTATATGATATTAGCTAAAAAACTGTATGAAGCAATTGTAGATACTTAAATTTTATTTATATGCCTACCGCTGTAGAGGTGTTCAACTAATGATAGTTGAGGTAGGTCTTTGGCTTATACCGCATGGCCATTAGACCGATCTAGGCTCTATGTAGTTAGACGTGCTAGCGGTGTGTGCGATGTGGTGTAATCGCCTGAGCATGAGACGGCGCATAATCGAGTTTAACGGCGCGGCTGCGGCGCGTCGCTCGGAGCGGGCCGCGCCGCAGCGCTGGCGGCCGCCTCTATGTTAATTATACACCGGATGCTCACTTCCTCAAATTCAGGCGCGTCCCGACGCTCGCGGCTCGGTCGCAGCTCGCGGTAAACAGTGTGAACATTACCGAAAACTGTTAAGTTTGGTATTTGTTTGGTGACCTTTTTTTATTAACCTAACCACTACCTTACATAACTAATTATATACATACATACTAGGAAAGCACCTGGAAGTTTTCGAAAAGAATGAAGATTTTTATGTCGATATATTATTAATATTACTACTATTGTTATTATTAAATATATAGTTACGACAAATCCCATCCTGGGTAGACATAATGCATTGAATACAAAATGGCCCTGATCCTACAAACCTGGCGTGATTATCAAATGACATTAAAACCATATTTTGTGTCATGTGTAAATATGTGATTTGTGTAGATTCCACTGATATATTCTTAGCAGCCGATCATTTTTATGTATGTGTAAACATGGTCTGATCAAGTTACTGTTTCTCTTTTACTGCGCCCCTTCCGGCTTAACCTAAAACACGAGCTCTTTGAACGCGTCGGCTACCGAGTAATTATTTTATAAGAGCGCGCGGCCGGGCGCTCTGACGCTGCCGTGTTCAAAATTAAAGCTGTTTTCGGTCCGCCCTGTCGCCCTGTCTTAGCGGGCTTGTAATAGTTTGGTAGAACTTTTATCATTTTTACTACGACTCACATTTTCTATTGGTGTTGTAACTGCAATTTTTTTTATTTTTTACTGCATTTTTTTATTGTTTGGCAATAATTATAAAATCTATATTTTAAATGGTTTTGTCGACTGATGACTTAGTAGTCTGTTAGAATTAAAAGCATAGTCTAACGCACGCCTTGCTTATTTGTACAAAAACAATCACAGAGATAAACAAAACGACACGATAACCATAAAATGCACAGATTTCTCAAGATTATTTAAAAAAATCGCACAATTCTTGTAAAGAGTTGCGGATCAGGATTTGCACCTGAGACTCCCGGAGTGAGAGGCAGAATTCTAAATCTATCGTGTCGTTCCTTAACATTAAATTTTATCCGTATAGATCGCTTAATGAGCCCGTGGAAACATTGAAAATGGAAATTTTTCACCATTGACGCCTGCCTCCCCCGTCCAATAGGCCACTCGATGTTGTCAGCATTTAGGTAATAAAGCGTAGCGCACCGTGGCCACCGGCGCTGCTACGTCGACGCCATTCAGATATTGGCGTCTATTTGACATTGCGCTGCGAGGGGTCAGCGAAATTGAAAACCGTTCAGTGTAATAATAATAGTCATGTTTGTATTTCAGTTTAATGCGAACGCTTGTCAAGGGCAACTTTGTTTTGTGTCGACTCGTTTCCTGGCGCGTGGGAAAATTTAGTCACCGGTGTGGGACTCAAGGGGAGCTGCAAAAAAGTTTACTTTTTATAAGCGTAGTGGATATGCATAATTGACAACTTACAAGTAATACATAAAAGATATGATGAATTTTCTTCTCGTTAAAAATAACTTTTTTCTCCAAATTTCGGGTTGAAAGTTTCGGATGGAATGTTGTGTTGTATGAGTGTGCTTTGATGAAAGTTGACTTCGGTTATTATTTAAAGTCTAGATTCGTACGGCGCTGACGCTTAAATCTGATTAGTAGCCGTTGCGAAGTTTCGATCTATAATGGGTATGCCACGCCAGGGTACTTATGGGATAGACAGAGAACACCGAGCGCCAATCTCTATCCTAACAGACTCGCTTCTTCTACATTCATCACTCTTTTTCTTGAAGAAAACCGGTTTCAGACATTTCATAGCCGGCGTAACGCTACGAGTATAAGAAATAGGAGTCACAAGTATAAGGATACAATAATTAATTAAATTTTAAATGATGATTCGCATTATTTAATTTATGAT
>DWEI01000501.1:0-21444 GCA_018245875.1 Mysoria ambigua
CCTGATGTTCTTCACTATCTGAAATTGACCGATTCGCTTCCTTCATTACCTGCATCCATTAATTTCGCATTGTACATATCTGTTTTATTGTCTGTCATTCTTAACTTTTCATGTAAATTGTGTTCCAAATTGGCAATTGTTCTTTGTTCCTAGGAAATGCGATAAGGAGCCGGCTTGCGTGGCCATTGGCAGCCGGCTGCGGGGTGCGATGGGGACGCGCCCGCCCGCGGCCTTCTGGCCCCAGCTGTGGGCGACCGTGCTCCGGAACTTGCTGTTGAAGAAACGGGACACAAGGAAGACCCTCGCTGTGAGTATACCTGGATGTCGTTCACTCAGAGCATGCTGGGCACAAATAAAGATGCGCATCTTTTTGCAAGAAAATGCGTTTTGAAATGTAACATCACTTGTAGTAACGATGAAGGAAATTCTCGTGGGGAAATCTAAGAATGTCGTAAGTATGGCAGAGAGTAAGAATGGCTGAGTATGACCTTGATCCTTCTCCTTTATAATAAAAGCAGACCCTTGTTTCTAACAGTGGGAGAATGAAAGGGTTGATGATGATGATGATAATGTGTGTAGGTGTGTACTGATTATAGATTTTTGTATCATTTCTCTTCACAGGAGGTGCTAGTACCACTTTATTGCTTAGGCGTGCTGATCTTTCTCAAGATGTTGATGCCGAACCCGAACTTCCCAGAGGTCAGGAAGCCAGGTCGCCTGCTGAGGATCCACCACGACTCGTTCTCAGAGAACCATTCGGTGGCTGTGGTGGCAGACTGGACGAACGCGAATGGAACTATGGTACGAAGAATTTTATTCTTTTTACATAATTTTCTTTTTCGTTCAGTTAATAGATAAATGTGAATGATCAGCCATGTAGTGAAGGGTTTAGTTGCAAAGCGTGTATAAGCATTACAACACCCGAGGGGTACTCAATGCGTTGCTGGCTTTAAAGGAAAGCTCTATATGCTTATCTTGAAAAATCCATGTCATAGTCCTTTGGGGTAAATTTGAATTTTACTATGAATTCTACCTTGCAGGGTTTCCTGGAAGACATGAACAGACTCCTGCAGCAGTCGGGTCAGCACGCCATCTCGTGGGTCCGATACAATAACACCACGGAGCTGAACGACGCGTACCACGGCGACGCCAAGCGGTTCCCCATCTCTGTCATCTTCCACACCGACCCGCAGGCCTTCGGGGAGCCCCTCAGGTGAGGTTTCGTTTTGGAATCATCTTTTCTATTCTCTTGATGTCTAATTTGTCAATGGGTGGTTTTTTCTCCAAAATACATCTTCTCCAAAGCCTGTCGGTTCTTTAACAATCTTGACCAATGCATATACCACTTCACCTTGCTGATCCATTAGTCTTGTAATATTGCTGGTTTTAAGTGTTACTAACATTTACCCATATGTACTCAAACACCCAAAGTCAAAGTGCTAAATTCAATTGATAATAATAAAATTAATATTTTTGATACTGTCACATTTTGATTAATTGCCCCTTGGTTTTAACTTCAGCATATGCATGAACCGTGAATAAAGGGAAACCTGTTACAACGTTATATCACGCCTGTAATTCCTGAAGAGGTAGGCAGAGCAATGTATTACATTCATACGTTTCACCAGTTATATTATGTCCCACAATGGAATACATGGTGAATCTACTGCTATACACCAGGCACATATCTAGACTACAAGCCCTCATAGAATATCTAAGTTTGAAACGTGTTTCAGATATTTGTTATTTAACAGCCTTCAAACAAGAGAAATTTCGTTGTACAGCTATTGTTTTCTACAAAAACGGTAAATAATTGTGTTCTCTTATACCCTATTTGTTATCATTACTATTAAACTTCAACGTTATCATCATCGTCAATCTTTTGAACTTTTCCCACCGTTGTACACGAGTCCCCTCTCAGAAGTCATCTCTCTGCTCAGGTACACCATCAGAGCGAATCCATCGCGCGACGGCGGGACCCCGTCCACCAGGATCCTGTACACCTCGCCGGCGGAATGCCGGGAGCGCACCGGCTCCAAAGACTGGTCGAGACTCGGACAGCTGGTGCCGCTGTCCGAGATGCACCGAGAGGACACGTGTCCCGTGCTGCAGTACTATTACTCCGGCTTCCTGGCGCTGCAAACTCTTATTGACTACGTTAAGATCAAGGTATTCACATATGTGATACAGCAGAATGGTATTAAAGTTTATAGTAATAGAATTCAAATTCAACTTCTAGACTGTGTTCCATTGGTAACCGGATATGTTTGTAAGAAGGTCAAAGGAGATATCAGATCTATCTTGAACCTTACCGTGTATATTCACACTGCATAAGATTTTCTGATATCTTTTAGTAGCAAGCAACCCATCTCACAAATATGTCAGGAAGTTCCTATTTCAATGGGAGATTCTAGAACAAGTAATGGGTCAGGATTAAGAGCCTAATTTATCGAAGGATTTAGTGAAGCATTAGTAAAATGAACTTACACCTTTCACTTCTTATTTTACCACTTTACTTTCTCTATGCAGTCTTACATAAAATAATGCCTAAAACTCGGGTATTTTAATGAATTTTTGATAAGTTTGTTTTTGGACGGCCAGTAAACGTCATTGCATATTGCAGTCGGACACAGGCGCACCCTTCCAGCCGCCGCGGGTGGACCTGCGCCAGTTTCCCAAGCGGCAGCACACGGGCGACTGGCTGGTCATCTTCCGCATCATCATGCCCATGTACATGGTGATGACGCTCTCGCAGTTCATCACCTACCTGCTCATGTTCGTGGTCAGTGAGAAGGAGAAGAAGATAAGAGAGGGGATGCGCATCATGGGACTGAAGGATTCGGTGTACTGGTTAGTTTATGTTTGATCTAATGTATTATATGCCAATTAAATTATCCAAATATATCTCTATGTATTTTATCAACCATGAAATTGCTATAGAATAAACATGGAGCATGGAATAGGTGGTCAATGTATTGCCCTACGCCCGGTAGCTATCCCGACTCCGACACACTACTAGCCCATCTCGAACAGAATAATCTAGTATTATCTGATCCAGGATTTGAACCCAGGACCTTGGTCAGCAGCCACACTTAGAACTACTTGACTAGGGCCACAGACAATTATTTATCATTGGACACTTTTTTACTATACGACAGATACACATTTTTTTGAGATTAAATGTTTATATTGAACTAGCCTCAAGATATATGTTATTATTTTAACGTCCTCATGTTCTGTTCCAGGTGCTCATGGTTTCTCATCTACACTGTTTTCGTTACAATATTATCAATAGTCAGTACTGTTCTGCTTTTTACTCTGAAGGTAAGCTTATATTTCCATCAATCAGAACTTTACATAGGACGAACATTGATCTGAATCAACACCTGTGTCCAAGAGGGTGGATGCAGAAAGTTCAGTACGAACATCCTGATGTATTTGTAGAGCCTTGGTGGCGTTACGAATATTATACAGTACATATATTTTTTAACGTACTGCATTTTCTTTTATACCTATTATTAGTTTTAAAATTTAATTGTTTTCATATTTGACAATTAACATCACGTATTTAATGACTGACCACTCCTTAGGTATTAAACTCGGTATACAATAGATGTAAAGATAAAGGATGTGCAATCAATCAATCATATTATACTGATGAGATCAATAATACCACAATAAAGCTGTTTCTTGTTTCCAGGTATTCCAACATTCGTCGTATATCCTAATCTTCCTGTTGATGCTTCTCTTTGGGTTCACCATAATAACTTTCGCCTTCATGCTAACACCCTTCTTCGACAAGGCGCGAGTGAGTATATTCTCATTTACTTGAATTTGTATGTTCGTTATTGTTTTTTCTATATGTAAACCAATTACCAGTTAGAGTAGGTTACTTAGACACCACCAACGGGTTGTATTATGAGCGGGGAGAAAATCTAGGCTCTGCATTTCCCAACATGTATACACAGTGTGGGAGTTATGGCCAAAAACCAGTAAGGATGTGTGCAAAGAGGCCTGTTTGTGGAGACCTTATGTCTAGCAGTGGATTCAGGCGGGCCGAAGTCGGTTTTCGTGGCCTGCCAAAAAAGGAAGTCTTTTGAAGGTAATGGCTTCCTGCATGACTAACACTAGTAGATGTGTAAGTCTTGGGAAGGTTAAGGCGGGCTCAAAATTTAATCATGTCAGAACCAAAAACGAAATGATCTATGCAACTAAATATGATGTCAGTATGACATGGTTTCGACGCCCTGTGTGCGATTAAATCAAGCTGAGTTAAGCTGTGAAGACCTAGATACGGTTTAGCGTTGATACTCTAAAGAATTGTTCATAGAAAATGTTGATAGACTTTTTAAAAAAAATGTATTGTAGCACTAATGTATTAATATCCAATTATGGACTCATTTTCTACAATCAATGGGTCAATCATGTTGTGGGGATTCTGGAGGCTGTTCTCTACTTTAGAAGAGTCAGTCAGACTTAGCAGCTGTTAGCTAATGACTAGAGTTAATTGTAATGCTGTTAGAAGTGTTTTGGGCAGACGGAAAGTGTACTGCCAGCAAAGTGAACATAACTTTTAGATATTTCTTTGAAGAAATATGATGGTCGTATCATTCTTTCTACGTCTGTTTCACCGTCGTTTCCCCACAGACGGCGGGGATCCTGGGCAGCTTCGCGGTGAACCTGATGAGCGCGCTGTACTTCATCCAGGTGTTCGTCTCCAACGCGGACTCGCTGTCCTTCTGGTTCGTGTCGCTCATCAGCTCCAGCTGCTACGCCCTGGCCATGGACAAGGTAACGCGTCGCTCACCAACTCCGCGCGACCAACCTGAAGCCGTTCAGTACGAAACTGAATTTGTACTGAATGAGCAAGCATGTCTTATAGTATAGAAGCGAGCCTATTGCCGTTGAAAGATTCTTCTTGATGGATCATAGGTCTTCTAGCTGATCTCTTGCTGGTGAATGTGTAAGGGTAAAGTTTCCTGTCGTATACAATTATGTGGTTTGTAATATGAGAGCGGTCATCTTTGTACTTACAGTTTGGAAAGTGTGTTAACTTTTACTTATTTTATGAAAAAAGCTCGTCAGATCTGTATGGATAGATAGATGTTTGTCACTTGGTGCTTTATAATTGTAAGAGAAAGGATTTCAACACATTTTCTATGCCTATTGCTTTTTCTTCTGACGAAAATAGTGTTTTTAAAAAAATGTCCTCTTGCAGGCACTAGTGCTGGACATGGCCGGCGTGGGTGTGACCTGGGAGAACCTGTGGAGCGGGCCGGGGATGCCGTTCGGCGGCAGCCTCATCATGATGGCCGTGGACACGGTGCTGTACGGCCTGGCCGCGTACTGGCTGGACGCGGTCATGCCCAGTAAGAGCTCGATGGCCATCACAACACTGATGACAAAGAGCAATGCTCCTTCCCCGGCAGCCTTTACAGTGCATCGCTTGCTAAAACATCAAATCACGTCAAAGTTTCTGATAATTGTATGGACTTCTTCATGTGTCAGTACACTCTGTCTAGACCTTCATTTATTCTATTATCTATTATTATCTATCTATATGTCCTGGGTTACAATGTAAGGATTAATTGTATTTCATACTCACATTACAAATCAGAACATAACACTAAGAATACTGCTGTTACCAGCAAAAACAACTGTTGTAATGGTTAGGCAGTGCCTTCCTTACTAATGATGCCGTTTATGGGCGTCGGTGTACCGTGCTTATCCCGCAAGGTGCCTGGCGCGATTGTATAATAATGTAAATGTAATTAGTAAATAACTTTCATGCACAGGTGAGTACGGCATCAAGCAGAAGCCGTGGTTCTGCTTGCTGCCCTCGTTCTGGATCGGCAGCCGGCGCGGCAGGGTGTCCGCGGTGCACCTGCACTCCAACGGCGAGTCCGGCCACAACAAGGACATCGAGCCGGTGCCCAGGTACCTGCCTGGCTGTCAACCTCGAACAGAGAATCGTTGACGGTCTGTTACTACGCAGCCGAGTTTTAGTCCCTTTCTGACTCCTCACTCCTTTCTTGGACAACATGGAAGTGAACTTCAGATCACTGTACTCCTATTTCTGTTAATGAACTCTTGTCTATCATTGCCGATGTGTCCTCCGTTTGACGGTCCAAGCTCCAATGGACGTGTTTGCTATTTGGCCAGGGAGCTCCAAGAGAAGGAAGCGATACGGATCGTCGGGCTGCAGAAGAGCTTCCGCCACTGCCGGCGGCCCGAGGTGAAGGCGATCGACGGCATCGAGCTCAGCATCTACGAGGGGCAGATCACGGCCGTGCTGGGCCACAACGGCGCCGGCAAGTCCACGCTCTTCAACATCCTCACGGGCCTGACGGCGCCCACCGCCGGCACCGCGTACGTGTACGGGCTGGACGTTAGGTGGGTCGCGGTGTGGCTGATAGTTCACATCGAAATAGTCGTTCTGATAAAGTAGCTGGTAAAAAAATTGTTCTTATCAATAAATATTTTTTGTGCACATATATATACATTTATAACATTTATGTAAACATTTATTGGGCACACCTCGTGAATTATTGCAATTATTATTGCAAACAGGAATTAGGTTTCGATCGCTGTGATTGATGTTTTTGATAACATATAGGCGACTGCCGTCAGGCTACAACCCTGGCGGTTGGCGCATGTTAACAATTATGTATTCAGTATTATCTCCTTATAGATAGCCCTTTGAGGCGGATTCATCAAGTAAATTGTGTTGAGATTTAGGAACAGCGTTCTCGTTAAAGTGACAAAATTTATTTTCACGAAAACTATACGTTTCCAGAGACATACATACATGCTAGGAACATTTACATATAATTATCTAATTTTAACGTAGAAGATGATTACTCACAGTCTTTAAGCATTGGGCACTCGGTGAGATTCGGCACTCGATCAATTTGCAGAGATCCAAACGACATGCAGGAGATCCGGCAGATGATCGGCGTGTGCCCGCAGCAGGACGTGCTCTTCGACCTGCTGTCCGTTAAGGAGCATCTGCAGTTCTTCGCCGCTGTCAAGGTGCGCCTACGTACCGAGCATACTGTCCGAAAATGCGCTAAGACTTATAGTTGTATGCCACAGACGATAAATTGTAAAAAAACCTTTGGAACTATACATTAATAAATACAAAAAGGCTTTAACAGTCTAAGTCATCTTATTCTTTGAAGAGATGTATCTTGAGATGGAGATGGAACTGGGGTGATTTTTAATGTCCAGGGTTAGGCACTGTTAAGGTCTTTTTGTGCTACATAAGTTTTACGTAGAACCTCCAATTATTCTATTTTGTTTCAGGGTATACCCGGCAAGAGAATACCGGATGAAATCCACAAGTCTATGGCCGAAGTGGGCCTGTTAGACCAAGCGACGACATACTCGAAACATCTGTCTGGTGGTCAAAAACGGAAACTTAGCATAGCCATAGCCTTTATTGGAGATCCCAAGGTAATTTAATTAGTTTCGGATTCGACATCTTACTCTTCGGTTCTCAGATTCAAATTATTAGTTAGTCGTCGTATATTATTTTAAGTGAAATATTACTCGCTGTAAAAGTAAATAAAAAATTTTGTGCTTACGGTCCCCTCGCCGGGCGTGTGGATATGAGATCGATGATGTAAACCCGTAGATAATAATCCTGGACGAGCCGACGGCGGGCGTGGACCCGGTGTCGCGGCGCCAGATGTGGCGCATCCTGCAGCGCGCGCGCCGCGGCCGCGTGCTGCTGCTCACCACGCACTTCATGGACGAGGCCGACATCCTCGGCGACCGCAAGGCCGTCATCAGCAAGGGCCGGGTTAGTTGCGCACCTTGTAATGTACCGGACCCAGTGTTGTACCTTGTAAAACACCACCCCAAAAATTCCACCTTGTAAAATTCCTACCTAAAGTTTGACATCTCTCTACATAATTCGATGATCAAAAGCAGTTCTGCTGAGTCCTAGATATTTTATGCAACTAAATGAACATGTTATTTATTCTCATTAACAAATGTTAGTGTAATAAATTAGAAACACGCAAGTTTTTTCTGACAGATTAGATTAAAGCTTTCCATTTTATAGCATTTTTTTCTAAATGTAGTTGGAATGAAACTCATTTGATAAATTCTGCAAAGGACCTAAAAAGCCGTTATCTCATATGCAGGTGCGCTGCGCTGGTACATCGCTGTTTCTTAAGAACAAATTTGGGATCGGATATCACCTAACATTGGTATTGGATGGTAAGTTTAGAGGTTAAGGTTTAAAAAGCTGAAATGGTAACAATTCCTTTCATTTGAAATAAGCAACATCTTGGTTATAGACAGTGACAATTATCATCGATTTGCATAATAATTTATATAAATATAACTTATACTGATTTTTTTCATTCAACTATATTCGTCCTCCAAACAGATTTAGAACATACTTTACTAGCATAACAAATCTAGTACGAGCTGTGAGTGAGGTGGCGTGTGCGTGCGTGCAGGCGCGTGCCGCGAGCACCAGATCACGCGGCTGGTGCGCGGCCACGTGGCGCGCGCGGAGAAGGCGCGGCGCCACGGCCGCGAGCTGTCCTACATCCTGCCGCACTACGCCGTGCACCTGTTCCCGCCGCTCTTCCACGCCATCGAGGCCGAGATCCGCGACCGCACCAACCGCCTCGGTCAGCGCTTATCAACCGTTAACTGTATCTATGTGGCTGACAACAACTGAACTTTCTATGAAACGCTTGAAGAACCGCCATTAGCTGATGAGGTATATTCTATTCTTAGGTATAACCAGCTATGGTGTATCAATGACCACGCTGGAGGAGGTGTTCTTGAGCCTCGAGGGGGAGAACGAGGAGGAGATGGAGGCAGTTGAGGGCGTGTCGTCCGTGAAGCTGGTGCGAGCGAGGGCGCTGTCCAGGAGCCTGTCGCTACAGAGCAAGACCTTGAGCTACCAGGTGGGGATGGGCTTTGGTTTGATTAGTTTGTTGAGTTTAACAGGTGCTAGTTATTAATGACGAGAGTAATAATATTAATGTTTTGTTACAATTCATACACGCTGGTCTGTAATTTTTCAGAAAGTATATTATGAATAACCAGACAGGTAATATTGCACATACAGAAAACATATGTCCATCACACCAAAATTTTGTGCTGAATATAAATTGAATTGACCACAGTCTTGTTAATGAAGGTCAACCAAATTAACCATTGAATCGACAGCCCAATCATTATTTGCTTAAAATATTCTAAAGATGCATCAATTAAAGAAGACGAAAAGTAAAGAGAAAAAATTAAGTAAAGATATAGGAGGTACATTATATGTACAAGAGTAACGGTAGTGTCCGCCGGCAGGAGCTGAACGACAAGGAGCAGCAGAAGGCGGCGTCGCTGACGGCGGCGCCCGCCGCGCTGGCGCTGCACTCCACCACGCACGGCGTCGAGCACGTGAAGGTACCGCGCGCGCCCGCCCACACGCACCCGCTGCTCGCTCCGATACGTCACAGTTACACTAACAGCAATCCATAGTACACACAGAGCCTTCTACTTTTTCTTAAACTACTCTAAATGGAAGTCCACTTGTAGACTGTATAATAATATTATTTATTATATTGGAATAGATAACACTATCGAATTACATATTGGAAAAGATATCACTATCTAAGACTGGAACGATAAGGAGCGGACATGATGACGGCGACATGAACGCACCAACACGGGCAGGTGACGCCGGCGGAGCCCGTGGCGGTGGGCGAGCTGAGCGAGACGGTGAAGACCGAGCCGACGTGCTGGCGGACGTTCTGCGCGCTGGCGTACATCCGGACCGTGCGCATGATCCGGGACCCCTACAAGCTCTACGTCATGATCTTCCTGCCTATCAGTGAGTACTCGCGCGACTCTGTGTTTACCGGCACGGTGCATGGAAGTCGCTGCAAGGTTCTCAAAAGGTGGCTATCTGACTTATTAGCTTTGAGTCATTTGAAAAAATATTTGCGTTTTAAATATTGAATGACACTTACTGCAACACTAATTACGACAACCTCAGGTTTGTACATAAAATTTTGTAACGCATGCAAAGGCTCACTGAAGATATAAATCAACTCTTCTCCTTCTCAGACTAGACTCTTGTGAGGTTGCGTTGATAACACATCGTTCGTATTCATTTCACGTCTTTGGGAACTTTTGACCTCTTATATATTGCCAAGCAAGAATTTCGTAATATTTTGATGAAATGTCATTCGAAGACATTTTCTCAGATATTCTTATAAGTTATATTAATCGTAAAAGTAGTGTGCGATGCGCTCCGGCCAGGCAGATGACGATGCCAAATGCGGCAATCTGAGCACAGCGAGCGGTGGCGCTCTTTGGGGGAGGCCTATGTCCATTGGACTGAGATATTGAATTAACATATACAAAAGTCTACTCTGATACCAACTGCTCTCTCTCTGATACCAAGACTGGAGTGTGGAGACATCTCGAGATATTACTAATCATCCTGTTTCTTTGCTTACAGTATCCTGTGCGCTCGGTCTGTACATAAAATCGCGACAGATCGTGTTTTTTCGTATGCAGCCACTCAAATTGGATCCCAATGCCTATGCAAACAGAACACCGATTGCCCTGCACAGCGAATTGGGCGATTTCAAAGAACTAACAGACTTGCACAACTCGTTGGAGACACTCGGTGCATACCCCAGTCAGGACTTTGATGGAAACTTCTCAAGCCTATTGGACATGGAGAGTTTTGGTGCATTCACCCTAAAGGACCGGTCCTATAACAAAATCATGGCCTACTACAACACTACGTACACCCACAGCCTGCCTATCATCATAAATCTACTAGATAACAGCATATACAGGTAAAAATCCCTTTTCTTTACTCTATATTTCAATCTCTTTCTTTCCTTTTTCCTTTTTAAAAAACATGTCTCCAGTTAACGCGTGACCGAAATTCCCAGGATCCTAATGGCAGCATCGGGCCAGCTGGACAGCTTCAAGCCGATCGAGGTGCTGACGCACCCGTTCCAGCAGACGGAGCAGCAGGAGGAGTTCAACCTGGGGAACGTGGTGTGCGCCATCTTCATGGGGATGATCTTCGCGCTGGTGCCCGTCACCCTGGCCGTGGACATCGTTTACGACCGGGAGGTGTGTTTCTACAAAGCTGTTAAAAAAATTGAATTTCAAGTGATGGTGAGATGAATTTAATTTCTGTTAGTTGTTCGGTGGACTTTAACATACAATTGAGTTAGATTGAACACGTATGAAAGATACATTATTGCGCAAACAACCTGTAACTAGAACGATTGCACACCACAGATTGCTACTGAAGATCCTTATCGTCACAACAGCTCGTCTCAGTCCACTAGTGGGCATAGGCCTGCCGTAGTGAGCGCCGTCACACCCAGTCCTCGGCTTGTCGCATCCAGCCTCTGCCTGCAGTCTGATAGGGCCTCTATGATAGGACTTCAATAAAATGTGTTAATGTATAAGACTAGGCGGTATCGTATTTAAATCTCCATTGCAGATGTCAGCACGGTCTTTTTATAATGGAAATAATTGTAATTTCAACCCTGTTCCTTTGCAGATAAAGGCCAAGAACCAGCTGCGCGTGAACGGGCTGTCGCTGAGCATGTACTTCCTCACGTACATCACGATCCTCATCTTCATCATGATCCTCACCAGCGTCGGCGTTCTGGTTCTCGTAAGTGTATCAATATCAGTAACGCAACCCAACTGCTCTTTTTCGAAACAATCCTATAAATTCAGTTTATATGTCTGTTTCTCTCTATTTTTCACTGTTACTCTCTTCGATGTCCCAGGTGATCCTGAACGACATCCCGAGCCTGACGAACGGCTCCGCGATCACGATGCTCTCGGCGCTGCTGCTGCTGTACTGTCCGTCCGCCATCTTGTTCAACACCTGCTTCTCGTACGTGTTCGACAAGATGGACTCCGCGCAGAGCATCATGCCCAACATCACCACCTGGATCGGCGTCATCCCCTTCGTGCTGGTCGCGGTGCTCGACACGTTCAAATGGGGTGAGTTTGGGGTGGGATGGGGTGACTAACCTCAGATCTAATGACGTGAGTTGTGGGTCGAATAACGTCAGGTGTCAATGAAGAAAGATGTCCTGCTACATGTGGACTGGAGACTGTTTTAAATGTATTTCATTCTGACTGGATATCTGTATTCAACAACAGCACGATGATGTAGGCTGATGATGATGGTAATGTCACGCCATTAACTATACAGTGTGCTTCTGTTGCAGGCAGCGACATCGCCTTCTACCTCCACCTAGTATTCAGTTTCCTAGACGTGATGTACATACCATACGCTATAATTTACTACGTCGACAGGTGAGTCACTTTTTTATCTATTAATGTTGTTATTAACTTAAAAAAGCTGAACTAGAAATGAGATTTGTAGTTAGTGGCAGTGTTCCCAGTAGTGGCGATTCTTGGCATGTCCCAATAGGCTTACCACCTATTCTATAGAGGGACGTAAACGCAGATTGGGAAAAGTTGGAGTGAACCATATTACTCTGCCTGCCTTTACGTTTCTAAAGAGCCACAAACATTATATGAAAAGTCAAATCGCCATGAAGCGTCACCGCCGTCCCGCCGGCGCAGGGTGTACGTGACGTGCAACCTGCGCGGCGTGTGCACGACGCCGGCGCTGTGGAGCTACTTCACGCGCGAGGTGTGGGTGCTGCTGGCCGCCATGCTGCTGCACGTGCCGCTGTGCGGCGCCGCGCTGCTGCTGGCCGACCGCCTCAAGTCGGGCGCGCGCGTGTGCCCGCGTCCGGTGCGTGCGCCTGTGCCCCGTCGACCGCTCGCCGAGCGCAACTTCCGCTTGCAGCGTTTCGTAACATATCACCACCTAGTTGGTGCACATCCAATATTACGTTTACTTTTCATTCGGAAAAAATAGTTACTTCAAGGTCGTTAATTGCCCTTAAGGCAGATACGACCAGCCCACTGACATTTTGACATGTATTGAATTAATTCCACATAATTATTGATATTTTTTTTCTAACAACCAAAGAAAGCCACTGGAGCGGGTGCATCAGATCCAGAAATAGAGGTGGGCTGCGAGGCGGGCGAGGACGAAGACGTCCGGCGCGAGCGGCGGCGAGTGGCCAACATCCTGCAGCAGCCTCCCGAGCACGCGCCCGTGCTGGTCGTACATGTGAGTGTGGGGACACGGGGGAGGCGGTCAGACGATGGGAGTGGATGGAGAGGATAAGGATAAAGATCTCTTTAAGAAACGTATTGAAGATTAGGATCGTAAATCTGGGGTATTTCACATGTGAGCAGAATATTTTGGTGAGAATGGCTTAATGAAAGGAGTTTGCTGGGAAGATGAGAATCCGGAAGTATGAGGGCGTTTTTAAGAAATTTATTAGGGAAGAGAATTGGAGACATCTAAGTTAAAGGTACAAATGACAAAGTGAAAAAAGGAGCTGGTTGGGATAATACATCAGCACGTATATTGTTATTAGGATGGCTTATAGCAGATTGTTGGTAGGGAGAAGAAGATCTTGCGGAAGATTCAATATTAGGTAGAGACGGAGCGTAGCTGTTGTAAGGGTGCAAGTGAAGGGCGGCGGTTGCAGAACCTGCGCAAGGAGTACAAGGTGCGCGGCGGCGGCCCGTGCGGCGGCGGCGGCGCGCGGCGCGCGGCGCTGGCGCGGCTGTCGCTCAGCGTGGCGGGCGGCGAGGTGTTCGGGCTGCTGGGGCACAACGGCGCCGGCAAGACCACCACCATGAAGATCGTCACCGCCGAGGAGCGCGCCACCGGCGGCACGGTACCGATCATCATTTCTATCGTGATGCACTTCATTATGTCGGAGCATCGAGTTGCTCAATAAATCGTAATCAGTGGTTAAAATGTTGAAACGATTTGCTCTCACTTGCAGTTTTTTGTCAGTATGCAGTATCAAATTCAATTTCAAATTATTTTATTCATTATTAGATATGTATACACTCAATGAAGGTCATGTTTCAGTCATTGTATTTCGGCTTTGTGCGCCCCTCAGGCTATAGTGGACCGGGAGAAAAAAGCCAGAGAAAAAAACTTCCAGCGCTCTTGTCCCATCAAATATAATGGACCACAGTTGAAGACTAAATTATTCACTTCTGAGAGAGAGAGATCAGAGATAATAGTGTCTTGACGCGAACATTGCCCCGCAGGTGATGCTGGGCGGCCAGCGGATAGACGAGGCGCAGTCGTCGGCGTACCAGATGCTGGGCTACTGCCCGCAGCACGACGCGCTGTGGAAGAACGTCACCATCCGCGAGCACATCGAGTGCTACGCCGCGATCCGCGGCGTCAGCAAGGCCGACACGCCCAGGTGACCGTCCCACTGCCTCCGTCGCCCTTCCACCCGCTTCCTAGTCCCCCTTCCAGCGTTCGCTTATCCACCTTTGATTCCCTTCAAATTCTCTATGCCCCTTTCAACCCTGTACCGCCTTTCTGTTAAAAAACCTACCTAGTACTTTTTCAGTTTTTTACCTCTTTTACATTACTATTGCCAATTTGTTTATTAATTAAGGATAGGTTCAACTTGTCAATTCACAAAAATTAAAACAGAGCCATCTGGGGCAGCATCGCATCCGTGACGGATACTAAAAGTTTGCCGTTTTAAAAATTCATTACCAATGATCTCGAAGTTTCACTATTGCCACCTAGCGGTGGCTTCAGGCGCATCTCATTCTATGTCACTCTCAGTGCCACGCGCCGCGCTTGCAGGATCGTGGACGCGTACCTGTCGGGGCTGCAGATCGCGGAGCACGCGGGCAAGAACGCGGACGAGTGCTCGGGCGGCACGCGCCGCAAGCTGTCCTTCGCGCTGGCCATGGTGGGCTCGCCGCGCGTCGTGCTGCTGGACGAGCCCTCCACCGGCATGGACCCGCGCAGCAAGCGCTTCCTCTGGGACACCATCCTGGCCAGCTTCCAGGTGCCACTTTACTCTTAGAGCGCGTCGGGTGGAGGGCTGGAGATTTATAGCCGCAAGGGACCCGCTTCCCGCCGTGTTGAATGTATATGCTAACAGAAAATAAAGATGAACTGTTAATCTATAACTTGTAGGAGAATCAATCATAGACCACATGTAATAACAGGGTCAATAACTCAAATCCCTAATTACAGATCCCGTTGATATTCAAAATCTCATTTGAGTATTTTTCCTCCGCAGGGTAAAAAAGGTGCTATACTGACTACACATTCCATGGAAGAGGCTGATGCTCTGTGTTCTAGGGTCGGAATCATGGTGAAAGGGGGGTTGAGGTAATAATAATAATGATAATTAAATATTTCAATAAAGATATTTGGTGCTCTCCGCCTATCCTATACGGCTCACAATAATATCGTGTTTGATTTATATATCATGGATTTATGGACGTTGTCATGCCCTCAGGTGTATCGGGTCAACACAGCATCTGAAGAATTTGTACGGCGCGGGCTACACGCTGGAGATGAAGGTCGGACAGAACAATCAGAAAGCCGCGGTGCGTGCAGCCCTACATTGATCCTTGTCGACATTCTTTATCCTAACAAAACTTATACATCTGTGGTAACTGTTCGGAGCTACCTGGTATTTGTCTCTTGACACTATCCAAGATACATATTTTGCAAGGGCTTACCGTGTAAATTTGATGAGTTCCTACCGGATCACATCACCGGCCGCGATGCGTTAGTTTTCTATGTGTTTGTTTGATGTGTTCACGATGATCTGTGTTCCAGATGATGGAGTCGGATCTGTCCATGACCCCGTCACCGTTGAGGTCCAACGAAAACTCACCGTCTCTCGGGGAGGCGGATGAAGGTATGCTTACATTTCCCTATAATCTTCTTACTTCTACTTTTTCTCTATTTTATCACCGGTTAAGAAACGAAATTATGAAAGTAGTTAGTAATCTTCTTCATCATTGTAATTACTGTCGAGGTGTGATTAGAAAATGATCAAAGCAACTAAAAATTTACTGGTGTTCTATTGAAGATTAAAACGTCAAATCACGCCTGTAATTCCGAATCGTATTGTATGGAATGGGTAGTGAGTCTATTGCCATACCTTACTAGTAGTTTAACGTTGGAAAAAATCCAATAACACCCGACTCGGGATTTGGACCAGCATCTTTCGATCGGCTACTCAAAATCGAACATTCTAGAACGTTCTAAGTTTACTGTTCTCCAGCGAAGACGCCACAGTTGTGTCTAAGTAGCGACGCGCAATCGTTTCTGCATTTTTGTATACCAGTGAGATAAGCAAATTGAATGGACCACGAGTCGTTCCAACACAGTCCCCGCCGCGGCGGGGGGGCTCGGTACTGTTTGATGGTTGCTTGCACGTGTGGTGACGCGGCCCGGCGCAGCGCTCGGCGCCGCGCTCAGCGCTGCTTGTGTGTCGGCAGAGGCGGACGCGGACGCCGAGGCCGAGGCCGTGGACGCCAGCATCCGCACGCCGCTGGTGGCCGGCACCCCGCCGCCGCGCCAGCACCACCAGCGGTCAGACGCACTTCATTATATTTTTTTTTATAATATGCAAGTAGAGGACGGGCATGCAGTCCATTAGATGGTAAGTGGCTACCGCCGCCCATGGACATCTGTGATCAACCTCAGATAAGTCGACCACAGATGCGCCTCTACCCCTGAGGACTAAGATAGAATGCCTCGAAAAAGTATGTCTCCCTTACTACACCCTTCAAACCGGAACACAGCAGCGCTTAACGCTGTTATAAGGCAGACATAGGTGTGGCGGTGGTGCCGCCGGAGTTGAATCACACGAGGGTTCTACTGCCACTACCTCTAATGACACTAGTTGCTTCGACAACGAGGAATCTCAACGTCCAAATAAATAACTTGTAAAATAACTTGTTACTAATAGTAGACACCTTTTTTTGGAATCGAGAGGAAATCTTTAATCTCAAGCATGCCTGAAATGCTGGTCCCGCAGCTCGGAGTCATGCGGCGGCGCGGGCGCGGAGGCAGCGATCGCGCTGGTGGAGCAAATCTTCCCCGCGGCGGTCCTGGAGGAGAACTTCGCCGAGCGGCTCGTGTTCTCGGTGCCGCAGTCCTCCGTCTCCAGCCTCGCCAAGTGCTTTCAGCAGATCGAGGAAGGTAACCGACTCTATACATAGTGACAAATTAATACGACACTCTTTTGCAAGAACTCTATTTTAAAATAAATCTCATGTCACAACCAGAATACCACAATAACTGAATTTAAGAAATTATTTTGATACGTTACTCGGTGACGTAATGAGAACAAACAAACGAATGAACAGACAATCAATAAAATATATAAACCAAGTATCTAATGAACGAATGTACAAACTCCTAAGAAAAATAACAACAAGAAAATCATTTAATATGAAGGTTCGACAACAGACAAAACAAGCATAAAATACTTGTAATGAATTGTACTAATAATTGTTTCTTTTTTCACATCACCAGCGAAAGAGAAACTCAACATAGTGGAGTACAGTTTCAGCCAGACGACCCTGGAGCAGGTGTTCCTGAAATTCGCACAATCCGAGAACGTGGAGGCCGCCGAGCCGGAGCACTAACGCTGGCGCTCGGCTGCGCTCGGCGGCGCTCGGTGGCACTCGGTAGCGCTCGGCGGCGCTCGGTGACACGCCCCACTCCCCGTACCGTACGCGTAGCGCGTAATTTCGCTTAAACATAAAGGCCCCTGCACATTCGACCAATGCAATTGAATTATTTTACTAGGACACAAAAAATAAATAAAGGTCCCTGTAAACTTGTTGACAGCGGTTGCTTAGTTTTTTTCAAACTTGACAGAAGAATTCAGACTTGTAACTATGACACAGAGAACCACTAAGTATATTGTTGTGACACAACTTTAAAATAATATCCTACATACGACTAAGTCAAAATTAAAACCGGTAATACTGTAGAACACAGGATTGTGTTACCAAGTGAAGGAGAGATTGTATAATGTCTATAAACTCCTTATTTAGTTAAACTAATACGGAGTGCTAAATATAGGTAAAGTGTATATGGAGCTTTATCCGCTGGTATTAGAAAAGTATCTTACCGCATACAACTCAGGGGGGTGTGGTTTCTCGTGCCATAGTTACCTGGTCATCCTCAAGTTACGGTCACGTTCATTCTTGAACAGCTGCTTCTTAATAGACTGAGAATCCCTTCGACTTTTGAACGTCAACTGCTGGACGTAGAGTTTTCTTAGTAGGTGCCACTCCACCCAGGCCTCGGCCGTCAGACCCCGCTGCGTGCAGGTGGCTTCTTCAGGTCGTCAGCTCACCCGGCCGGTGCAAGACCTAGGCTCGTTTAACTGACGTAGACCGACTTTAAATCTTCCAAAGAAACTGCTCGCGTGTTGGCAAACTTCATACGGCTCATAGAACATTCTGGAGAACTCCCGACCTCACCATAGCTTGGTAGAATAGAGCAAGAAAAGTACGCCAGCATCCTAACATAGGGTCGTCTTTTGTATCTAATCTTACTTTTCCGTCGGAGCGGGTTAACCTTTGAAGCCCACACCAGACCACGGCTCAGCTGTGGGACTTGACAAGTGTCGCTTGCTCTGAACCAAGACCACAACATTAAAACTACTCTGGATTAGACTCAGCCGTGACCTGGCTCAATAACATGCTATATTATTGTTTTGAAAAACGCTTCCCCTTTCGATATATCGGCCCACTCTGCACACAGAAGTGAATAATCCAGGGCCGCTTATGGATAACTTGTCATTGCCCCTCACCTCTATCCTCCTCCCTCCCCCCCACCCCTTTCTATCCGAGACATTCTTGCATCCTGTCAGTTTATACATAATGTACGACAGGCAAAAAGAGACTGAATCATTATATATAACGTTATATACGCATATAATACATACATGATGTATTGTAGCAGTGTGCGACCGGCGCCGCCGAGGCGACCCCGCGCCGCGAGCGCGGAGCGACGCGCTCACAGGTTTTGTAACATAAGTATTGCTCGATGGAAACGAGAACCCTATTCTCTGGTTGATTTCGTTTGTGTTGGAATAAGCTTTTGTATGGAGTTAACGGTTAACGAGAGAATAATAATAATAATACTAGTTATTATAAAAATATTATAATGAAATAGGCGTAGTGTGTAATATTACTGTGCGTGCAGCGCGAGGGGCTCGCCGCGCGCCGCCGCCGATGATAAACGAATAAGGCATACATATAATGATAGACTTTTTTATAACTTGTATACTTCAACTCGTCAATGGATACATCGAACACGGCCTCGAGCGCCGCGCGCGGGCGGGCGCGGGCGCTCGCGGCGCGCGCCCGCCTGCGCGACCTGCCACCCGCCGAGGGTTCCCTGCAGCAGGAGCATTCAGGACACGGTGCAGTAATAATAGTTTTATATTATTATAAGCTTTAAGGTGTTCAGTGGTCCGAGCGAGCGCTGACCGGGCGGCGGCGCGCGGGGGCCGGGCGCGTGGGCGTCCTGTATTTTTTTATAATTTGATACTTTAGTAGCGTGTTTTATATACGAGCTCTGTGTCTGCGGCCGCTCGTGGGATCGTGCGCGAGTACACGTGGTGTGCTGCACGTCGTCTGCAGATATACAGGGCGGTGGGAAACGTACGCATCGACATACAAAATGTACGGGACTTGTTTAATAAGATTATGTGTTGGTCTGTGCGTGGACGACGTCCACGGCGCAGGGGAGCGGTGGCCGAGATCTTGTCGCTACTTCAGCTTACGATGGGTCAGGCGCTGGGACGATGTATTCGATGTACAATTCCATGGACACAGTTACGTCTGGTCGTACAATACATATTGAGGAGCGACTGTTTTGTGGGCCCGTTGAGGTGTATATATTTTGTCGGTGTTAAAATAGTTTGAAGCTAACCAACCACTCAGTAACACTACATACTTAAGAATATTTAATTAGCATGGTTATATATGTGACTTTAATGATATCATCGATCAGATGTAACAAACATAGTGCTTATTGTATATAACAATAAAGTTGAAATTACACCGGATTCTTTAGTTTCTTTTTTTTCTTGACTGTGGCGAATTACAATTTTGTTCCAAGAATATCATTTATATATCTCGTATAACATTATTTGTCTGCGCCGATTGGACCACATGTATTATACATAATTTATTCCATTCCAATTCAGAGTAGCGACTAAAATTCTCGTAAGAGTTTAAAAGTGCAAAAGGAAATAAGGAATCCGGTGGGGGTACAATTGTTAATAAATATGTAACCGGTGCCTAGACGTATCCGCCGGCTCCGACCGACGGAGAGACTTGAAGACAGTGAAGCGACTGTTGAAATCGTCCCCCCTGCTGTACGGCAACCCCTCTCCGGACCGCACGCGAGTAACGGGTCGGTGTTCATCCGTCGATGGGTCCCGCGTCACATGCGTACGTCGCAGGCGACAGTGCGGCAACGCAGCCACCCCCTCCCCCGCACCCCCGCATCCCGCCCTCCTCGTCGTGTGCACGTGGCCGCGTCCCCGAGCAGCGCGCTCCCCCCGCCTCCCTCCCCCACCGCGAGACAGGGGGCTGTGACGTCACGACACACTAAACGTTGCTGGTAGATCGAAGGTGACCGACACGAATACAATGCTCTACAAATTCAGTTATTTCGAGGGTGACATAGCTAAAAAGCTTAATTGTCATCATCGGCACCGCCGTCACCCGCACCATCTTAACTCGAGATTATTTCGCTTCGGTACACTGGTCTCTCGTAACAGGAACAGTTATGGCCGTACTTCAGCCGCAGTCGACCTTTATATTTGTGAAACAATTTCAACAGTCGTTTTGCTGTCTCCGGCTCGCTCATACAGGTGTTCGGTTTAATGCAACTCTCTCAAACTATCCATCCTTGGAAACGCTAGTGTATTCCATGTCAAAACCATCCCTCACCATCTCACACCACACAATCGCTTCATCTTTTCTAAGAGATCTGATATAAGGTTCAATTGTACTGTTTTATAAGGTATTTAATTTAAACATAATAATTATAAATTGACATGAGTTAATAAGTATTATGAGTGTGCGAGAGCAATGCTAATATCAACCGCACACCGCTATCTCAAAGACAAACATATGTACCTATCATATAATGTGTCCTAAATTACTTGTTTTATAATAACACATTGGCTATCGTGTAAAGAACGTGATATTTAAACATCCCTGTAACATATTGCCATCAGGAAACGATTCATCCTTCGTATGTTGACATGTAGTGTAGGTGTGTGTGGGTACGCTGTGTATATGCTGCCACCTGATGTCCATCTCGATACCGCCATCCACAGCGAGTGCTCGGTGAGCGTCAATAGGCTGTCCACTGCGTGCGCTACGGTACGCGTTCGATATATTTTTTCGTGCAGTGGATCATGGACGTTGCACGAAGTGGTTCGTGCAGTGGATCATGGACGTTGCACGAAGTGGTTCGTGCAGTGGATCATGGACGTTGCACGAAGTGGTTCGTGC